>JAOTRA010079806.1:0-13069 GCA_026260255.1 Pseudolaguvia tuberculata | reverse complement strand
CCCGGCCGGGATTCGAACCTGGGACCTTCTTGTTGTGAGGCACCTGTGCTATCCACTGCGCCACCGCGCCGCCAAAACAACAATTATTTTAAAAAATAATACTATAATAAATAGATGAGCCACCATAAATATTGGTGGCTTAGTGGTTAGCATGGTTGCCTCACAACAAATTCTCGGCCCAGAATTTGTATGTTTTCCCCCTAAGCTTTTGATTGGTGATTTCAAATTGTCATTAATTACAAAACAAATATCAATTTTATGATAAAAGTTTAATCTATATACCTAAATATCCATTTGTTAGATCACCCATCCATCCATCCATCCATCCATCCATCCAACCAGTCATTTATTCCTCCATCAATCCATCCATGCATCCTTCCATCCCTCCTTCCATCTAACCATCCCACCATCTCTGCATCCATCCATCAATAACCCACTTTCCATCCATCCTGAATCAGAAATAGGATCTTGATGTTCTGTAAATGTGTCAATACTTTTGCAAACACCTGCTGTTATGCCGCCTGGATTACTATGTTTATCATGGTTAATGTCACTGCAGGAGCGTCTGTTCCCTGTAGAGTGCCACACAAGTAGGTTTGACTGCTTGTTGTGTCTGTACATCAATTATTGTTTAATTACGTCACACACACACTATGTAAACGCCGGAGCAGACCTTCATTTTCAGAGTGAACTGTTTATAAAACAATGAGCTTTTGGCTGGGAAACAATTCTTACATTACAGTTAAACCAGTCATTCAATGCAGAATAACATGATGTATGATGTACCATAAGTCGAGTGGCATCTTCACTATCATACATCTATTTTCATTCTTATTCAGAGTACAACTCTGCCCCCACGTCCAGCTGGTCGATCAGCACTTGGATGTAAATATTCCAGGTGGCCTTCAGGACAAGAGTCCTGGGTAACCTATTGTATATCTAGTCAGAGTAAAAGCCGAACTCATCCACCCACAGTTGCGTCACAGGAAGAATGTCCCAGGTTCACCGGTCCATTACAAGGCCACACATAGACCAACAACCCTCCACACACACATGCATGCACGCACGCACGCATGCACACGCTTGCACACACACGCACTCACATACAGAAACAGACACACACAAACAAACACAAGCACAAGCACACACACGCACGCACGCACGCACGCGCACACACACACACCCCTATGGGGCAGTTTAGCATTAGTCAACCTAATGTACATCTTCTTGGACTGTGGGAGAAAGAAACCTATTGGCCAGGAATGGAACCCGGGACCTTCTGGTGTGAGGTGACCAGACAAACCACTTTTAACATAGAAAGTTGCATATTAATTGAGTAAGTACTGATTAATTGAGTATGGTACTGATTAATTATGCGCTGATTAAGTATGTACTAAATAATTGAGTATGTACTTATTAATTGAGTATGGTACTGATTAAATAAGAAAGTATTGATTAATTGAGTATGTATTGATTAAATAAGAAAGTATTGATTAATTGAGTAGGTACTGATTAATTGAATATGTACTTATTAATTGAGTATAAGGCAGCGCAGGTGGTGTAGTGGATAGCACGGTCGCCTCACAACAAGAAGGTCCCGGGTTCGAATCCCGGACCGGGATCTTTCTATGCGGTACTCCGGTTTCCTCCCACAGCCCAAAAACATGCAGATTAGGTGTATTGGTGATTCTAAATTGTCCATAGGAGTGAATGTGTGTGTGAATGGTTATTTGTCTATGTGTTGCCAAGAGATGGACTGGCAACCTGTCCAGGGTGTACCCCGCCTCTGTGTGCTGGGATAGGCGCAGCAGACCCCCATGACCCCGAATTCGGGCAAGAAGATGAATGAATGAATGATAATTTAGTATGGTACTGATTAAATAATTAAGTACTGATTAATTGTGTATATACTGATTAAATAAGCAAGTATTAATCAATTGAGTATGTATTAATTAATTGAATATGTACTTATTAATTGAGTATGGTACTGGTTAATTGCGTATGTACTGATTAATTGAATATGTACTTATTAATTGAGTATGGTACTGATTAAATAAGTAAGTACTGATTAATTGAGTATGGTACTGATTAAATAAGTAAGTACAGAATAATTGAGTAAGTATTGATTAATTTAGTAAGTACTGATTAATTGAGTATGTACTAATTAATTGAGTGTGGTATTATTATTTATTATTATAAATAGGTATGTACTGATTAAATAAGAAAGTATTGATCAATTGAGTAAGTACTGATCAAATAAGTAAGTAGTGCATCTAAATAAAACAATGGTACCCATGTAAACTATATTAGATAAATAAAAATTTCATAAAATAATATTTTTTATTATTTCTTATTTTAGCAATATTTTCATCACCTCCAGACTTATTTCTAGCACATCCATTTCATATTTCAGACTACCAGAACTTCTGTCTTTTCCGGTTTACGTTGCTAAACATGGAGTCTTTTATGTCCTTTACATATTGTTTGTTCAACTCCTCTGTGTGTCATTAGCATAACAGGGAATAGTAATATCATGCTTATCAATTATGTTGCCAAGAAAAAGCATGTAAAGTTAAAAAGGTAGCGGACCTACAACCGAAGCCTGTGGAACACCATACTCAAATAATTACTTAATTCCTACTAGTTTTTCTAATCTGTGAAAAAGACCATACTGATTAATGGTGTCAAAGCCTGCACTGAGGTCGAGTAGTATGAACAGGGGTGAGGGGTGCATAGTTTGCATGTTCTCCAATGTACTTGCTTGGGTTTTGCCCAGATATTCCAGTTTCCTTCTACAGTTCAAAAACATGTACAATAGGTTGATTGGTGAGTCTAAATTTCCCATAGGAGTAAATGTGTGTGTTGTACATCTGTCTGTCTCTGCGATGGACCTGTTAACTTATGCTAATCTGAAAAAACTATTGTTTGTTTGTGTGTTTGTGTTTGTGTGTGTGCGTGTGCGTGTGCGTGTGCGTGTGCGTGTGCGTGTGTGTGTGTGTGTGTGTCGAGTGTTGGAACGTTTCCCAGAAGCCTGTGGTTTTTGTACAATGGTATTTTAAAAATGTTAAGGAAACCCGAATCAGGCTGAAACTCTACATGCACTGAATATCCGAGTTTCCAAAAGCAAAGCCAATTTTTTGGCTTAAAAAATCCAAAAGCCAAAATTAAAATGTCATATTTTGGTGTCTCGAGCAAAATAGAAATCTAGGCAAGAAGCTTTATCTCTAGAACTGTTTGGAAAACAATACATATCATTATTGTATCCGCATGGTGTGATTATACATTAAACACTTTATTGAGTTTTTATAAATCATCACCATGGTTTCCTGTGTGAACTGCGGTTCTAATCTGATCCAGATGGACGGTGGATCAAGTTGCTGTCACGTTGCCTCATTTTTTTGTAATGTTCTAACATAACCCAATAATATTAAACAGAGGTCCTGCATGCAGTTTTTTATTCTGCATTAGTTGGTTGGGTAAATGTAAACCAGGCACATGGTAGACAGTGAGGCATTTTTACAGTGAGGCATCAAAAGAACATTTATGATTAAAGCCAGTCAGAAAGTCAATAAATAAAAACATTACTAAACTGAAACCTTACTGAATCCTGCATCTGTTCATTATAAAGAACTCTTGTGCGTCGTAAAATAATGAACCTGATGGCTTTCTGGTTATAATAGGAATTTAAGCAAACAAAAGATGTTGAACAAATGAGTAGGTAAAAGGTAACGATTAGTCGGTTAAGAGTAACGATGTGTCATGATAAAGTACCACTAGGCGAGCAGGTTATAAGGGGAATTGCATAATTATGAACCAAGAGACAAGGATTGTGCAACAGTTGTAAAGCCTAGTATGACCAAAAGACAAGCAATTAGGAGTGAAAGGGAAATGTAGACTGAAACAAAAACAAAAAAAGTCACAGCGTTAGCTATAAAAAACACAATGGAAATTAATTACCATTAGTGCGGAAAACAGCATGGAAACAGACTGAACATCAGTGGGCTCTGTCAATGTTACTGTTAGTCACTAAACCGAGAAGTAATATGGTTCACCAATGACAAGGGAGGTGTGGGATCAATGGTTAAGGTGTTGGAATACTAACTGGAAGATAGGGGTTTGATTCCCAGCTACCAAATTAACACTACTGTACTCCTGAGCAAGGCCCTTAACCCTCTATTGAGTGGTAAATACACTAAATATAGAGGCACTTGCAGTAGTGTTTGACCTGGTAAAGTAGATATCTAGCTAACCAATTGGTAGAGAAACACTAACATGGTTGACCCCAGCTTTCAACCCATTTTTAGGTATGAGTTACCTAGTTAATCACACTAGGCATTATATAGGCATTACTCCTAACCCTGTAAGGGTGTGAGTACATGCAGCAACAGTTCAAAATAAGGCAATTAAAGTGACCAAGAAGGAAACAGATCTTTTTGTGTGGCACGTCTGTCATTTCCTGAACAACGATGGCTACAACAGGTATGTGCAGAAAAACGTCAAAGAAGGACCCTCTATTATGGTTTTCCTTCTATCAGTCCCTCTACAGTACGATTCTCTTCCTTTTGCAGGAAACCAACACTAAAACATAAATATTTTTTGACACAAATTTTTCCATATCAGCAAACATTTTTCCATATCAGCACAGGAAGGTCTGCCGTTTGACTGGGGATGACCCTGGGTTATTCAGGATGCTACCTTTGGTCCCAAACACACTTCTAAACCACTCCTTTCATTTCCTGTTTGATTTACTTTACTATTTTGTGGAAAATATTAACTAAAACTCCCCTGCCTTACATACACATACTATAGTATTGTGATTTTTTTTGTTTGTTTTAAGCAACACTTTAATTATATATTTGGGTTTAACTGCCCAAATTGTAATAGTCTTATGGTTGTTGCTTGTCAGACTATGACTGTACTGTAGACTTTCACCCAATGTGCGTTTGGGATAGGCTCCAGACACCCGTGACTCTGAATTAGGGAATAAGAGGATGACCAGATGAATGAATGAATCAATCAGTGAATTCATGACAAGTTTGATTCAGTTTAATTCAGATTTATTTCTATAGCTCTTTTTACAATTGTTATTGCCTTAAAGCAGCTTTACAGAATGAATGATAATTCTGATAGTTTGTCCCTGATAAGCAAGGCGGTGTTGACGGTTGCAAGGAAAAACTTTCTAGAGTGGGATTAGGAAGAGAACCAGACTCAGCAAAGAGCCCATCCTCATTTGGGTTGAAACAGAAATTATCAATGTATGACTGTGTGTGCGTGTGTACAAACAGTTCTGGATGACTGGAAATGGGGTGACGTCTGAAGTCATCGTTGGAATGTGACAACCAAGCAGATATATGACGCTCCAGATCCAGCGCTGTAGGGTGGCACGTACACCTCGACGGAAGAGGGGGGGGGGGGGTAGAAAACGTTTATGTACTGTAGAACTGAGAGTTCAGTGCAGAAAAAGGACTCTGGCAAAACTAGTACAGAGTTCTGTGGAACACCATAATTAAGGAGTAAACACGTCGAGTAGTTGCCATTTAAATCTACAAATTGATAGCGGTCTGTTGAGTAGGCAAGGGCCGTTCCTTTTATACCCACTACCTTCTCTTAACTATTTAGGAGAATGTTATGATCTATGGCGTCGAAGGCTACAGTAAGATCCAGGAGAACGAGCAGAGAGACAAAGCCGTGATCAGAGGCTAATAGTAGATAATTTATCTTAACAAATGCTGTCTCAGTACTGTGGTGAGGCCTAAACCCTGATTGATAAAATTTATGAATGTTATTTTGGTGTATGTATGAGCATAACTGCTGTGCTACTACTGATTTTGGAAAAAAAGGGGAGATTCTATATCGGCCTGTAACTTACTAAGGTCGAGGTCGGGTTTCTTAATTAGTGATTTAATCAAAGAAAGTCAAAGAGTTTTCTGAAGCCCTCATCACTACTGCAGGCTGTAGCTGCGGAGATGTCAGTGGTGGTCTGTTTACTAGTTAGTTTAGCTACAGTGCTAAAAAGGAACCCATGGTAATTCCTGTTATTTTATATAGACAGAAATGCCATATTCAGCGGGTTGCCTGTATTTTTTAAATGAATATTAAAATTCCCCAAAAATTAATGCTCTATTTACAAAGACCACCAGGCTCGATACAGAATCTGCAAATTCAAAAATGTTAAAATGGTCTCTGACTGGCTGACAGTAGGATGTAAAAGCATTAAAATCCTTTTTGTTTGGTAGCCTTACTGAAAGACACAATAGCTCTGAGAAGTCAGGGTATTGACTACGCCAACATACTTCCAGGTCTCAGTATACTAAAACTTTTATAGTCTATTGTTTTCAGAACTAATCAGGTTGGTTCTTGGTTTGAAAAGTGTGAAAAGTGTCTGCTGATACTGCCAGAACATATCAAAGAAAATAAATATATGATCAGGGGAATCCTTTAAGATTTCAAAATTCCTTTCAACTATGAAATCACGGCCCAGTGATCAATGACGTTCCTGTTCTGCAGGATCGTAATCAATGTTACATAAACAGATAAATCCTCTTCTGCATGCTTTTAGGAGATACAAAGGAGCTCAAGTGTCTCTCTGTTCATTTAGATGAAGCAATCCAGCTGTTAAATGAGTTTATAGAATCAGATATAAATGATCTCACTACTTCCCTCTAATGCCTTTACCCAAACATCTTCATTCCTTTTCCCACTTAGACTAAGAATTTCCTGGCTTTACAAATGTTATTTTTATTAGTGTAACTGGATAATTATTCATTCTGCCGTTCATTTATCTTCTAACTTTCTTATTCCCTATTTTGGGGTCACAGGGGTTTGATGGCGTACCCTGGACAGGTTGCCAGTCCATCACAAGATCACACATAGATGAACAACCACACGCACACACACACACACGCACGCACACACACACAACCTAATGTACACTGGAATCCCAAATAAGTTGACAAAACTCTTTAAGGTAATCAGTTACATCAAAGTTATGAAATTTCCAATTTTAAGTAAACAGAAACATTTAGTTTTGAGTTTGTTGTACTCGTGCATACATTCTTCTTACTTAAAATACCCGAGTTACCCTGCTTATACATTCTGATAGCACTTAACTTCATTTGTTTAATTTCTCCCAACTGTAAATATTTAGTCCCCCAGTTTATACACTTTAATTAATACATTTTTATTTTATAATAAATTAAACATAAAATAATTCTACATTTCATTTCTTCAAAGAATCTCACTGACACTGAAAGTAATCTCAGGATTCAAACACTTCCTCCAGCCAACTGTATATTGTATTTGCATATTTGGATATTTTACTTACTGTATTGTGAAGCGAGGCCAATCCGCCATATTGGAAAGAACGAACGAGTCATGAGCGCGGGAAAAACATTTTGCGTGAACCTGGATGACGTCATACGTAAAATCACAAGGCTAAAAGATTTTGAGTTAATAAAACTTTAAAGAGACAATTTGTGTAAATTAAAACAGCAACATTTTTCAATTTACTTGAAAGGTTTAATTTTTACAAACTCATAAATAGTTACTAAATATTCATAAAAGTTAATTAATATAAACTATTTGCAATTATTTAAGTTAATACAACTCAGTTCAATTAATTAGTTACAACATTCGAGTTTACAGTGTAGAAAACCCAAACAGGCACAGGGAGAACATGAAAACTCGGCACAGTTAACCCCTATGCCAATGCATGACCATATTTAATATTTATTTATTAATGATCTGCTTTAAAAACTTAATAAAGTATTTATTAATATTAAAATAAATATCATCTGAAATATCTGAGATGGTGCGGTGGCGTAGTGATTAGCACAGTCTATCTCACAACAAGAAGGTCCCAAGGTTTATTACCGGGTTGGGGTTTTTTTGTGCAGAATTTGCATGTTCTCAAAAGCTTGCGTTGGCTTGCAATAGGGTATTGGTGAAAATTGGGCTACTGTTAACTCACTCGAGAACCTTTCCTTTTCTCTCCATATAACAACCTACTTGTGGCGCATAAGCACTGGTGATATTTACCATCACTTCCAGCCTCACGTTCAACACCCAGAACGCACGTTCAACACCTCAGAAACTCTCCTCACCTCCACCACACTCTCAATGTACTCTTTCATCAGGATTACACCTACACCATTTCTCTTTTTATCTATACCATGATAAAACAGTTAAAATCCACCTCGAATGTTCCTGGCCTTACTGCCTTTGCACCTGGTCTCCTGAACACACAGCACATCCACCTTTCTATGCTCCATTATGTCAGCTAACTGTCTCCCTTTACCAGTCATTACATGATCCTGCAGGTTTGTCCTTCACAACATCCGGAGGATACGACCTTTCATAACCACTCAGGTCGCTCAGTTGCTTTTGCAGTCTCTAGTTATCTTGAAACTTTACTACTGTAACTCGCTTCTAGCAGGTCTACTCCAGTTTGCGATCCACCCGCTACAGATGATCCAGAATGCACCTGCATCTGTCGTTTTCAACCTACCCAAGTCTCTCTCACATCACACCACTGCTGCGCACCATACACTGGCTTCCAGTAGCTGCACGCATCAGGTTCAAAACACTGATACTCGCCTACAAAGCCAAGAAAAACATTGCTCCACCCTACCTCCAAACACTAATCAATCCACGCATAGAACCTCACTCTCTCAGATCTACTAGCATTGCACGAATTGTTCTACTCCCTATGTCTCAGGGCCGACCTGCCTCAAGACTCTGCTCTGTTCTGGGTTGTGAACTTATGAACTTACCATTAATATTAGAACAGCAGAGTCACTAGCTGTCTTCAAGAGACATCTGAAGACAAACCTATTCTCTAAATACCTTGCCCTTCACACATAAACACAAAAAAACCCCTATTGCTCTTCAACTGTTATAGCATTATATGAAAATGCTCTGTCCCCTGCTGTAACTTTATTTACTTGTGGTACTGACAGACAGCCCGCATCCTTTGAACGAAGAACATAGGGCATAGGCGGAACATTGGGTACCACCAGCTGACTTAAGTATTGAGGTGCGAGACCATTTAGCACATTTAGCTATATAATCTTGTGCACCACATAGTCCAGAAAATAAAGCTAACCATTAGATGTGCTGCAATATTTGAGACCACAATAGCCGGCCGTTGTAGTAAAATGCATTGTGGGTAGTGTAATTTGTGAAAGCTTCCTTGTGCGTTCCAGTTGCTGCTAATTCAAAGGGAAGACACTGACTAATTGTAGACTAAGAATTTAGCAGAATAAAAGCAGTTGTTGGTGTTTACATGTTCTTCCATGCTTGGTACTGTGGTTTCCTTCCAAAACATGTATATTAGGTTGACTTGTGCATCTGCAAGTGTGTGTGTGGTTGTTTGTCTATATGGCTCTGCAATGGACTGGCAACCTGGCATTGACGAATAAAAAAATACAATAGGTTCGAGTACACAGAGTCGAACATAAGCTTAATGTAATAATGTGAAGATTTGATCATCAATTGCTGTTAAGAGACCTGACTTTTGAACAGCATATCTTTACTTTGTGTGTAAATACCTTCCCAAAGCTTTAACCAATTTCTTCTGGATTTGAAAACCAAAGCTCAGTCATGCACGTATGAACATAGGATAGAACCATTGTAGGAATTTGCATTGATACCCTCAGGGCCAGAGTTCTGACAGTAACTGATTTAGACTTGCACAAAGTTACTCAAATGTGCCGTGCTGTCTAGGCGAGTCACACACAGCTGTGTCAAATTCAAGTTGATACAGTGAGAAAGACATGAGAAGAAAAAAAACAAGGTTGCACAAGACTGTATGCTGAGCCCACTGCTCTACTTCCTGCTGACCCATAATTTCAATATCCTTATTAAATATGCAGATGATAGCACAGTTGTATGGAATTAGAAACAATAGGTTGTCCTACCGGGAGGAGATCTAAAGCCTGTCAGCGTATTGTTCCATGAACAGTCTCTCCCTCATGACCACAAAGACCAAAGAGCTTATTGTAGACCTCAGGAATCTAACAGCAGCAGCTACTCCCCCTACCTACAAACCCAAAGTCTGCAAACGTCTGGAAACTGAGGAGACAAGTTGCTCAAACTTAGGAACAGGAATGTTGTCCTATTCTTTTCTAATACTGGCTTAGGTCTTCTAAGTCACACTTTCCTCGTTATGATGCCACAAATGTTTTCTATGGGTGAAAGATCTGGATTGCAGGCTGGCCATTTTAGTACCCGGATCCTTCCCCTATACAGCTATGATGTTGTAATTGATGTAGTATGTGGTCTGGCATTGTCATGTTGAAAAAAGCAAGGTCCTCCCTGAAAGAGACGACGTCTGGATGGGAGCATATGTCGTTCTAGAGCTTAGATATACTTTTCATTGATGGTGCTTTTCCAGATGTGTACGCTGCCCATACCACACGTTCATCGACAATGTTTTCTGGAAGTATTGCTGAGCCCATGTTGTGATTTCCATTACAGTAGCATACCTGTATGTGATGCAGTGCTGTCTAAGGGACTGAAAATACCAGGCATCAAGTATGGTCTTTCGGCCTTGACCCTTACGCACAGAGATTGTTCCAGATTCTCTGAATCTTATAATAATATTATTCACTGTAGATGATGATAACTTCAAACTCTTTGCAATTTTTCTCTGAGAAACCTTTTTCAGATATTTTCACCGTAGCAAGGTGTACCTGTCGGAACTCAGAGCCCACCTCTGAGCAGACACATCAGTAGAGGTGACTGAAGATAGACCAGTTTTCACTATGTCCAAATTCAATTGTTAAAGAAAATAATAAAGTTCTTAAAATAATGAAAATTCTTGAGGCCAAGGTGAGAAGAGCAAAAACTACAATTTAATGCAGTCAGAAAGCATTCACAGGATCAAAAGAAAGTTTTTTTCTTTCCAACAATAAATTGTACAAGTTAAAAGAACTAACTTTCCAAATGATGCAAGATCCCAAAAGATTGTGCAAATCCCTTCACAAATCTGTCCCCTTTTTATACTCTTGAAGCGTTAGTCTCACCCTCTTCTAGACCAATGGACTTCCATTATTTTTAAATTATCCAATTTAGTTTTGCCAAATTCCCATTATTTTCAAATTTACCCAATCAGGCTCTTCCTTTAGCGATGCAGTTACCATTATTTGTGAAATAGGCCCTATTGTTTGGTGTCAGTACTGTAATTTTCCATTAAACAAGCATAATATATATATTTTTTAACGACGATAGACATATATAAGTCCCCCTTTTTTTTTTCACACTTTGCGTGTTTGCAACCCAAGACTTCACTTCACTGCGGATTTTCTTAGAAGATTTTGTACTTTAGACATATTAACCACCAAAAATGCGTAAGTTTTAATTTTATTTACTCTTCCCTTTTATATATACGTTTTAGGTATTTTTTTGTTGTAGTTATTTGAACTACTTCTAATTTATATTGTGAAATCACTTATTCAGTTCAATTCTTAATGATTTTTATCAGTTCACACTAGAATCACCTATTCTATATTCTTTTAATTATTATTTTAATACAGTACTCAAGTTCACACAGTTAGTAATTAATAACTAAGTTTTAAGTGAGTATTTTTATAGATCACCATGATTCTATTTCTCTCTCTCTCTTTCTAGCACGTTTAACTGCTAAGGAGTTCATCCTGAGAGTGTGGCGTTCTCAACTGGCCGATTTAACTGGGGAGGATTGGTATTTTTCTAGACCAACTCATAAATTTGCGCACTTTGGAAGAAAATACTTCAGTAGTGCGTCCTGCCATTCTCCCCTCAACCTGTGATGTCGGAACACAAACCGACTACATGCCTTCTCCTGATTCCACCGGGAATCCGCCTTCTGGAAAAGCCACCAATGTTGCTGGGAAGAAGCTCATGACAACAGTTCAAAGGAGAGTTTTAGAGAGACTTCCACTTGCAAATAAAGAGGGTTTTTTCTAACTGAGAATGTTGTTGGCAGGGTTGTTTGGCAGAAGGTGTTTAACAATTTTTTGCACAGTGTAAATCGGCAAAGGTGTTGGTCAATAACTAAGAAGCAATAGAAGACAACTCATACAGACCAGTTAACAACAGCTAAGTATCGTAACGAGTGATTAACCCAACTGCCCCATGGAGAAGAAGAGGGAAGTAACTTTCATTCATTCATTCATTCATTTATTTTCTAGCCGTATTATTCCCATTAGTATGGGAGAGGCAAGGGTACACCCTGGACAGGTCACCAGTCTATTTCCAGCAATCACCCAAAATGTTGCAACACTTCTGGAACGCAGCTTAATTTTATAACACACAATAAAAGGACACCCATACTCACACACACACAGACACACACACACATACACACACACACACATACACACCAGCATTCCTCGCAAACACACATACGAATAGACACACATCACCAGGGAATTCTATGCAGCGGCATCAGATTAGATCAGATTGTTTGCACAATTGCAATCACACACCTGATCCAACTCAGAGGGGCTAACATTTACACATAGCTGAGAGAAATGTCCCAGTGACACAAAGTGTGTGTGTGCGTGTGTGTGTGTGTGTGTGTGTGTGTGTGTGTGTGTGTGTGTGTGTGTGTGTGGGAGAAAACGTCTTAGTCATAATATGCTTTAATGTGAATGGTGTGTGTGTGTGTGTGTGTGTGTGTGTGTAGTGTGTAAGAGAGAGAGTGAGAGAGAGAGGAAAGAAGGAGTAAATGTTCAAAGTGTCATTAAGGAAAAGTGATTTTAGTAAATGGAAAAAGCAGGAGTACCCTGAACAGGTAACTAGTCTATCCCAGGGACACACATAGATGAACAACCACACACACTCTAACAACCTATAGAATATGTATTTTGGACTGTAGGCAGAAACCCAAGTACCCGGAGAAAATCTGTACAAAAATCTAATTAAACCTGGAACCTTCTTGCTGTGCGCCACAATGCCTCAAATAATGCGTCAAATAAAATAAGATATCATCTTTGTGTGTTGAAGTGTTATTAAAGGAGTGTGTGTGTGTGTGTGTGTGTGTGTGTGTGTGTGTGTGTGTGTGTGTGTGTGTGTGTGTGTGTGTGTG
>JAOTRA010079790.1:0-13070 GCA_026260255.1 Pseudolaguvia tuberculata | reverse complement strand
TATATATAAAAACTTGCTTCCAAAAATGTTGGGACACCTGTACAATGTGTGAATTAAATCAAAATGCAATGAAGTGGAAGTTTCAAATTTCAATATTTTGTTCAGAATAAAATATAGATAACCATATGAAATGAGAATTGAAAGTGAGACATTTTGAAATGTCATGCCAAATATTGGCTCGTTTTGAATTTCATGAGAGCTACACATTCCAAAAACGTGGGAACAGCTAGCAATCAAAGGCCAGAAAAGAATCAGCCTGAGGATCAATTTTCATCTTATTAGGTCAATTGGCAAAATGATTGGGTATAAAAAGAGCCTCTCAGAGTGGCAGTGTCTCTCACAAGTCAAGATAACTAGAGGTACACAAATTCCCTCAATGCTACAGGAAAAAATATTGAAAGTTTTTCAGAGAAAAATTGCAAAGAGTTTGACGTTATCATCTAGAGTATATAATATCATCCAAATTTTCAGAGAATCTGAAACGATCTCTTTGAGCATAGGTTAAGGCCGAAACACCATACTGGACGCTTGTGATCTTTAAGACCTTAGACGGCACTGCATTTCATACAGGAATGCTACTGTAATAATAATCAAAACATGGGCTAAGGAATACTTCCAGAAAACATTGTTGGTGAACACAATCCAGCGTGCCATTCACCCTTGCCGGTTGAAAAAGAAGCCATATCTAAACATGATTCAGAAGCGCAGGAATTTTCTATGGCCCAAGGCTCATTTAAAATGTACTGTGGCAAAGTTCAAAGCTGTTCTGTGGTCACACCAATCAAAATTTGAAATTCTATTTGGAAATTTGGGATGCCATGTCATACAGACTAAAGAGGACAAGGACAACCCAAGTTATCAGCGCTTAGTTCAGAAGTCTGCACCAATGCTGAAAGTTATATCCAAGTTCTAGAAAAACATATGCTCCCATCTGGACGTCGTCTCTTTCTTTTCCAACATGACTCTGCCAGACCACATACTGCATCAATTACAACATCATGTCTGCATAGGAGAAGGGTCCGGGTACTGAAATGGCCAGCCTGCAGTTCAGATCTTTGGCCCATAGAAAACATTTGACCCATCATAACAAGGGAGACACGACAAAGAAGACATAAGACACCTGAAAAACTAGAACCCTGTATTAGACAAGAATCAGACAACATTCCTACTACTACTACATTTGAGCCCCAGGACTGCCATGCCTCATCAGTGGCGACTCCTTCTGTCCTCGTTAAGGCTTTATAGTCTCCTTCCATCACCAATAAACCTGTGCGGGGGTCATCTGAGGACAGTTGTGTTTGTTTGGAGATCTTTTCTTTTTCTGTTCCATCAGAGGATTATAATTTTGTTCCAGTTGCAAAGACTTTGAACTCAGCACACCAAGGAACAACTCTACTAATGCTAGTATTGAGACTATGAACTCTGTTGGTGTTCTGATTTTAGGTGGGCTACCTAATGTGCATGGACCTCCCATCTTTGCATCTGTTTTTGTTACAGTTACAATTAGGCATTTAGCAGATGCTCTTGTGCAGAGCAACATACAAATAGTGCTTAAAGTTATAACCTAGAACTTTTCACAACTGATACAGATACAATCACAGTGTAACAACCATAAACAATTGAAGAGCAAGAGGGGTTTTTTTTCTTTTATTTTCAAATATAAAGTGCGTTTGTGTGAAAGGGCAATCATTAAAGGAATTCCAAAAACAGGTTTGTCTTCAGACGTCTCTTGAAGACAGCCAGTTCTGACATTGATGGAGAGTTCATTCCACCATCTAGTTGCCAAAACAGAGAAGAGTCTTGAGACAGATCGGCCTTTTGTCAAGTTCTGTTCCTTTTATTATCTTTGCTTTGGCTTGTCTCAGTTCTTTTCTCTGTTCCTGTGATTGTTCCCATTTTGGCCTGTTTCTACTCCTTTCACTGTTCATGCCAATCTCTTTTCCTGTCTATTTCAGTTCCTCTCTCAGTACCGGTCCTCCCCTGTTACAGCTCTGTTGTATGTTTCTGTCCAGTTCCTGTTTCTATTTTAGCTTCTGTCCCTTTTGTGTTCTTTTATTTTGTCTTGGTTACTGCGCTTCCTCTTCCAGTTTACCTCAGCAGCAGTAGTGTAGTATGTGATAACTTGGGTAGGTTGAAAACTACACGTGCAGCTGCATTCTGGATTATCTCCAGCAGGCGGATCCTACTCTGAGGTAGACCTGCTAGAAGCAAGTTACAGAGCAGACAATTAGAAACTGCACAAGTAACTGAGCGGCCTGAGTAGATATGAAAGGTCGCATCCTCCTGTTGTTGTGAAGGACAAACCTAGTAATATGGGATGAAAATTATCAATTATTGTCCATAGTTACCCCAAGGTTGCCAGGAGGGGTTGAGGCAGATATTGTTGAGTGGGCCAAGTTGACAGGTCTTGACCTGGAGATGAGTTGGCTGGGATGAAGAGTAGCTCCGTTTTGCAAGGGTTAAGTTTCAGCTGGTATGTTGCCATCCATGAAGAGATGTCTGCCAGACAAGCAGAGACCCTTGCAGAAGCTGTGGTGAGGGGAAAGGAAACAATAAGTTGAGTGTCATCATATTAGCGTGTGCGGAAATTATTTTGCTAAGGGACACCAGTGGTGAGTCTGCATGGTTCCTCTCCATTTTACCTGATATGAAAGGTCTTCCAAGTAGGAAGCAAACCACTGCCTTGCTGGTCCAAGGTGTGCCATGATGTTCAAGGTGGACAGCAGGATCTTGTGGTTAACCATGTCTGAAATGTCTAACAAGTTGAGGACCGATGACAGTTTGGATGTCCTGGCTGCTTGCAGCTTTTCAGTCACTGTCAAGAGGGCAGTATCTGTAGAGTGGGCTGGTTTGAAACCAGACTGGTTGAGATCTTGGAGGTTTTTCTATGTGAGGAAGAGGGACAGTTTTGTATTCCATGTTTGTTTTCTATGTTTAAGATTTGTTGGTTTTGTATTTTTTTTGCTGTTGTTTTGATTTTGCCTCTTTCCTAGGGCGTTGTCCTAGGGGATGCCAAAAGGTGTCCTTTAGAGGGGGAAGGATGTAAGGAACTGATATATGCCACTCTTACACCTGTACCGTCATCACCAGGGGTTGGTCTTCTTAAAATATGGCACAGATTATTCTGTTTAATGCTGTCTGTTTATTATGTGCATGTAAATCTGTTTGCAGAAACATTGTCTTTGTTTAATTATATGAACGTTAGTCTGAATTCGTTAAGTAGTTTATTGCGTTGATTCTGTTTGGGTTTGCTTATTTTACGTCTTTAAAAATGTTCATGCATTATGGATCCGGCTCCTTGGTTAATTTGGTTAATAGTTGATTACATCTATGTTGTATTCACATAATTGCATTCTGTTTGTCCCAACTTTTTTGGAATCAGGTTTGTAAATATAATTATAAATGTAAGTTGCTCTGGATAAGAGCATCTACCAAAATATGTGATTGAAAAACTAAGATGTAATACTAGTACAGTATAAAAGTATAACCTTACACATTGAGGGACCACTCCAGAAAAGTAGATCAAAGTTACCCATGTTAGGAAAATCATAAACAATGGCTTTGAAGCAAGTGCCACAGTAACAATAGAGATACCGGTCAAATGTGCAAACAGATTTGCAAGCTCTTTCATTTCTTGTAGTTTTGTAGTTTAGACACAAGGTTATACATCCAAAAATGCTAAGCTTAAGTTGTTAGAAAGTGTATAAACATCTTTTTATTCATCTTATGGGATATTTTACAAGCACAGCTAAAATGTCTCTTCATCCCATCTTCTAATGGATTATTTGCTAACAGGCTACAAAGGCAGCTGTAGTAAACTTTGTCTCAATATACTGTATATGTATAGAGTTTAGATAAATACAGCTGGTCTTAAAACACAAATTTTCCCTCTCATTATTTCCTTTTCCTGTTTTGTTTTTTACTATAGGATGTCAGTGTTGTCATACATAATTTATTGCCAAATTCATTTAGGAAGTTTTGAACCATCTTAAGCAATGTGTGACTTAACAGTGTACATGTGTTTCATCTGTGTATCAACAATGAAGCTCTTTATATCTGAAATTTTAGTTATTTTGCTAAAACCTTTATTTACTTGTCATAAATTGTAAATTATACTTCTGCAATGAACGCTATACCACCGGATTACCTGGTGAGGGCAGCCTCGCCCGAATTCCAACTGACTGTTTCCTGTTTTGGGTTAGAGCTCAAGCGCACTCTAAGTTGGCATTCTGCTACTGCGGCGTGAAGTATTTTGTTGTAAAGACTTTTTTTTTTATTCCGTTTGTGCCAGCTTCCTTCTTCTGTTTACTTTAGTTCTATTAAACTGGATCTCTGCAACATGGACCCGACTAAGCCTAATTATTTACAACCTATCACATCTAAGCTTGGTTGTATTTTAGAACCAAATCATCTAATTATGGCTCAATCATTATGCTAAATTTATTATGTTTTATACCTTTCTATTACCTTTCATATTCAGATCTGATTCTATTAACCAAATTATGATCTAATATTCCAGTTATGGGTTTTGCTGGGCAGCACTTAAACAGAATGAAACTATATTTTTGGTTTGCTGAACCCTCAACAAAAGTATATTGGAATGTTAAAGTTAGCAATATATTGCAGGGAAATTCCTTTTAAAAGTGCTCTAAACCTGCTAATTAACAGGGTGACCTGACTTTGTGGCATCAAGCACAATTGGTATGAAGCCCTCTGGCTGTGAGGTTTGTCCAGCTGTGAAGAAATTGTTCTAATCAGTGGCATTAAGTAAAGAATTCCCTCTGTTATTTGACAGTGATGTTAATTGGATCTTACTTTACCCTTTTTATACTAACTGAATCTCTATCCAATTAGAGCTAAGGGCAGAAAAGTAAGGTAAATCCTGAATCAGTAACCTGATTTATATAATTACTCCCAGACAGGGTATCTGAAATCCACAGCATGAACCCCCTTTCAATATGATAATATCATCATTAAAAGTTGCATCAAGCTGTTCAAGGACTTCTAAAACTGTATAGTAGTCCTTAAATTTAAATGAACCCAGGGCAATATTTGTTTTTAGTGACATGCTGACCTAAAAACAAGAGCTAGTTTTTAAAACTTTTTTCTACTATATTTAAATTATAGCTTGTTGGCATCGTCTGTATGATGAAAGCTTGCCATGTAGTCAGTATGGGGTATATTCCACATAGTAACTGGTTTATTTTCATTTAAAAATGTTTTGAAGAAAGCAGTGTTCCCTCAAAGTATCACATTCTTCCGCATGAATGTATTTTCACATTGTTTAAGAAAACATTCAAATGTTCTTCTACCTCCGGCTCATTACTAGATTTTGCAATGCAGAGATTATCTCTGGGGATCTCTGTGGGTTTCTATTGACTAATTTCAATTTTAAGGATATTCTACTTTGACTTCTCAATTATATATAATTTATATCGAATAAGACAGCTTTTTTTCTTTACAATTTAATACATAAGTGTCTGGTCAGCTACTGATGTAAACACTCACACAAATAACAAATAACCAAACACCTCCTCATCACTCAAATAACAAGACACTAATGTCTGGCTAGAGACACTGAAATCTGGATATTTGAAAAAGCCTATGATTTGAGAGATCACTAAAGAACTGGCCTATTTGAGCTGTAAGATGGGGACTCTAATTTACAGTTGATTTGAAATTGGTGTTTTAATAAGTGTTTACTGTTGCTCTTGAATTAACACGTTATTCTATTATGGGATTCTTTAAAGCTGCTTAAACAAAATTTCTTGTTAAAAGCGCTATAATAAATAAAAGTGAATTGACTTAATGCAAATCTTAAACCTTACAACACAAAAACATGAATACTCTTGTTACATTACACTATTCCATATTCTATTTCACCTGTGTCACACCTCAGTCGAATGATTCAAATACTGTCATATATTGACAACTAAAAAGGAGAAGGCCTTCAAGATATATAGTTTCAATCTATGTCCACAGTTATGCACATCCAGAAGAAGATCTGGAAATAAAGTCAACTTTGCATGGCCTTATCTTGCATGCTAGAATTAACTGAGATTTTAGTGGAAGTACCTCATCACTTCCTGCGTGTGTAGCGTGTTGGAGATGGTCAACAATTCAGGCGTGTGAAGGTTGTGCAATGTTTTGAAGAATATTTTCTACACATGCATTGGTTTATCATTAGAATAGAATTATGTGTTAATGACATTAAAAACTGGATGTTAAGCAACTTCCTGCTGCTAAATCCAGAAAAAAGAGGTTTTGTTACTGGGACTGCAGGTAGCCAGAGAAGTTTTCTGATCTCACTTTAACATAAGTGCAACAGTCAAAGACTTGGTGTGATCTTAGATTCCAATCTTTCATTTAATTCCCATATAGATAATATTACTAAAATAGCATTCTTTCACCTTAGCAATATCGCCAAAATTAGGAATATTCCGCCACTAAATGATGCAGAAAAACTAGTCCATGCCTTCATCACGTCCAGGCTATACTATTGTAATGCTCTGCTTTCTGGATGTCCAGCAAAGCTTATAAATAACCTTCAGTTACTTCAGAACGAAAAGCAAGAGTCCTTATTAGGACCAAGAGATACATATCATCCCTGTTCTATCCACGCTGCATTGGCTCCCGGTGAGATTCCGTATAGATTTTAAAATACTACGTTTAACGTATAAAGCGCTAAATGGTCTGGCCCCGCAATACCTTAGTGAGCTGCCCTATGCTCCGCCACGCCCACTTCATTCAAAGGATGTGGGCTGTCTGTCAGTGCCACATGTGAATAAAGTTACAGCAGGGGGCAGAGAGTTTTTATATAATGCCCCAAAATTATAGAACAGTCTACCAGTTTGTCCGAGAATCAGGCACAGTCTCAATATTTAAGTCTCGATTAAAGACCCATTTATTTAGTCAGGCATTTCAGTGTTAGTCCTCTTTAGATAAAGGAGCAGATTCGGGGGACTCATAGATATTGAGTATTATGGTGATCTGATGCTGTTTGGATGCTGTCATCCAGACTCTCACCGATCACTCAGTTGACTTCAGTGGTTGTCTGGTCGCCTTATATATCAGGGATGCCTCATGTCTGTGCCTCCCTCTTTTTCTCCTTTTAGTTAGGCTGTGCTAGTTAGTTTGGCCGGAGTCCTTTCCTGCACTGAACTATATCATTTTCTTACAACCTCAATACCATTTATACAATATATAACTATTTTCTCTCCTTCTGTGGAGGTATATGTGCTGGCCCACTGCATTGGATCGAGAGCATAGTGTATCGGCTTGGTCATCACATTCTCGTGATTACTTCGGACGTCACCCTATTTCCAGCCACCAGAACTGTTTCACTCACACATACACATACACAATCTTACATAAATTTTTGTTCAACCCAAATGAGGATGGGTTCCCTGTTGAGTCTGGTTCCTCTTAAGGTTTCTTCCTAATCCCACTCTAGAGAGTTTTTCCTTGCCACTGTTGCCTCGGCTTGCTCATCAGGGATAAACTCATCATTCATCTGTTTATCAGTCATTCTGTAAAGCTGTTTGAAGCAATGACTATTGTAAAAGGCGCTATACAAATAAAATTGAATTGAATTGTGGTTGTTTTGTCTGTGTGGTCCTGTAATGGACTGGCGACCTATCGAGGTTGTACCCCTACCTCTTGTCCTATGTGCGCTGGGATAGGCTCCAGCAGACCCCTGTGACACTAAAATATGAAATAAATAGGTTAGAAGATGAATGAAAAGTAAATATTTCAATATATTCATATTCAGGAATTATTTTAATCAGGTCTTATTATTTAGACCTTATTAAGACAAAATATTAAGACTTATTACGACAAAATAATTTGCAAATGTAATGTTATATTGTCTGCATTTATATTGGTTTTTATTATTCTTAGGTCCTTACTGACACCTGATTAAAATATTTTTTTTTAAATGACATTAAAATGAATATTAACTACATATTTTATAAGTACATCATTTATTAACTACATCTTTATGTAGTTAATCTTTCATCTTTATGGCCTGGATAGTACACTTTTAAAAAGTGTAAACACTTTAAAAAGTGCATACAATCTAAATAACAGAGACATCACTTATCCATTTACATGATGAATACAAGAAAACACACTGGATTAAATAAAAGGATGTTGGCTCGCTCTTGCACAAAACCTTTTGTCTTCACATAAGAAACATACAAAATGTTACCTGACTCTAGGTGCAGTAGGCATGTTAACTATTCATTCATCTTCTAACCCACTTATTCCCTGATTCCGGATTCAGGGAGAACATGCAAACTCTACACAAAAATACCTCTAGGAAAGTGGAAGCCTAGTGGTTAAGATGTTGGACTAATACCAAAAATCCCACCTCCTTCAAGCAACCACTGTGGGTCCTTTAGCAAGGCCTTTGACCCACAATTGCTCAGTTGTAAAAAGAGACCAACTGTAAGTCCCTCTGGATAAAAGCGTTTGTTAAATGCCTAACTGTAACCTCTTGAGCGCCACCCCATGTTAAATATCATAATATTAAAATGTCATAATATAAAAGCTAATATATTGAGCTGGTTATTTACAATAAAATATACAAAATTCTAGTGTAATTCTAGTGTAATTCTAAATGAAAACTTTAATATAACTACAAATACAGGTGCAGGTAATTAAGCACACAAAAATGCTTGCTATTTGACTTGACCCTAGGCTTATTTAATGCTGATGCTGTAGTTTTTGTACATCTAAAGTAAATCCTTCTTCTTAATTATTCTGTATATTTTCAGACACTAGTTCAACCCCAGAATGTTTTTAGACAGTGCTTTTATGTCCTGTCCTGGCAAGTCGTTATCAAAATCCTAGAGAATGGGCCAAAAGCAATGTTATACACTGATTTCACATTCCCCTTTCCCAAATATTGAGTCAATTCTGAGTTTGCATTTTAGGGATCTGAATCACATGCAATCTCAGTCACTAAGATAGCTTGTTGATAAACCTATGCATGGCAAACTTAGATTAGAGCATGGTAGAAAAGGTCAATTGCAGGTTTTGATTCACATTTGCAACCTGCAATTTTAAATTGCACTTCAGTGGAGAAAACTCTACACCATTGCTTTCTTTATTGTGGTCAACTGTCTGGTTATCCCATTTGCTTATCAGAGCTTACTGTTTGGGTCTTAAATAACAGCCACAATACACAAGTCACTGGTGTTTCAAGTGCTTTTAAGTCTATCAATATACAATGTTCTCCAAGTATTGAGACTTAATCAACTGGTCTGATTTTTTTATATCATCCACTTCCTTGAGAGACCCATATATGGACATGTGCCAAAATAGTATCCAAGGATGCTCACTTACTTAGAAGTTAGTAACTACCATTTTTATCACATCACAGACAGTGAAGTAATTGCCTCTATACTTCCGCACAGAGCTTGTGAAATGTTCAAATGTTGGCTGAATGTCTGCTCTATACAGCTGACTGAATATAAGTGAATATGTGAGAGCTGGATGATATAAATGTATGTATTAAATAGGGTAAATTAATTTTTTTTGTTAAAATGTAACGGGTGCTGTTCCTTCTGACTGCCATTTAACGGCACCCTCCCCTGAGTACTGATTGAAATGTTTCCTGTTCCGGGTCTTAGGGCCAAGTCACACAATATAAGCCTATATAAACTACAAACACTCAGTGGGTACAGCAGCAAGGAACCAAATCTCCATCTGTGACAAAATACCTTGGAGAAATAATAGATACAGTTGGGTGGGCAGTTCTCCTGTGATCCAGACAAACCAACAGATTGTTCCTTGCTGTAGCAAAATTTTTGTGATCTTGTCTGGATGGGCGCCTAGAAGACTAGGCCATCTTCTGGGGCTTAAGCCCATCTCTAAGTGCTAATACTGTCTCAGATGAGGGTGGACTGGGGA
The DNA here is from genome assembly GCA_026260255.1 of Pseudolaguvia tuberculata. Classification (NCBI taxonomy): domain Eukaryota; kingdom Metazoa; phylum Chordata; class Actinopteri; order Siluriformes; family Sisoridae; genus Pseudolaguvia; species Pseudolaguvia tuberculata. The sequence goes on along the minus strand of JAOTRA010079790.1, from coordinate 3,155 downwards.
AGGTCCAAGTGAATTATTATTTTCCAGCTTCTAGTTTATTGGTTACATCAAAGTGTTTTGTATTTCTATCGCAATATGGCCTCTCTGACTGTGTTGGTCACTGAGAATGGTTGGATGTATACAAAAAAGGGACTAAGAAAATATTTGTAGTAGGATTTTGGAAAAAAAAAAAAAAAGAAATTAGTAGTCCAACACCTTAACCATTAACCTCTCTCACCCATCTCATAGCCGTTTTATTTCCTGCCAGAAACAATTTTACACAACAGTTTCTTCCCTGAGGCACTTGAAGTAGAAACCCGGATCGCATAATACCTAACTTTTTTTCAGTAACAAATAATCAAATGAATTGTTTTTCCCTGTTACAACACCATTACTGTTACTGACAATAACATTAAAATATTAATCTCTAGTGCTTAGTTACTTTTATAATGCTGCAACTCAGTTACTATTTTTGAAAAGTAGCACACCACTGTCTGTCCCAAGTTATTTCAAATGATGCTCATTTGTTACAAAATTACACTGACCATGGTTACTATTAATGATTATTTAGCATTATAATCAAAAGAATATGTAAATATCTCTCTAGATGTAAAATATAAATAAAAAATAAAATAACAGAAAATAACATGAAATAAGACAAAAACATAAAATAAAAAACAATTACATTGTAATTGCAAAAGTCTTAAATTTGGGGATCGTTTTAATCATTTTATGGCTCATGTATCATCCATGACACAATCTTGGTTATACACACAATTTGAAAAGATGTATATATGTATATACATATAATTCATTCATTCATCTTCTTACCCGCTTATTCCCGAATCCAGGGTCACGGGGGTCTGCTGCGCCTATCCCGGCACACAAGGCGAGAGGCAGGGGTACACCCTGGACGGGTCGCCAGTCCATCTCAGGGCAACACATAGAAAAAACACATTCACACACACATTCACTCCTATGGACAATTTAGGATCGCCATTCGACCTAATCTGCATGTTTTTGGACTGTGAAAGGAAACCGGCACACCAAGAGGATACCCAGGAGCACCCAGGGAAAACATGCAAACTACGCACAGAAAGATCCCAGCTCGGGATTCGAACCTTCTTGTTGTGAGGCGACTGTGCTATCCACTACACCACCGCGCCGCCCTGTACATATAATTATAAATTATAATTATAAAACCTTATGCATTTTGTCTAAATTTCTTTAACATTGAACAACCAAGCTTTCACTGTTTGCTTCACAAAACATTCTTAATAAATTGAAAACTTTCATTTCAAATGTCTAATATCTATCATATACAATATATTAGTGTTAACCATATATATTGTGTATACACATAAACAACTAGTAATCGTAAGATCAAAAAACACTTTCAAAATTTCACAAGCTGATGAAAACCAGACATGCGCCTGTATATAGAGAACATAAAAGTAGATTGTGCCATAGACTTTACTCTCACAGGCGCAATTTGCTTTTGTCTGTCCTTTGGTATGTTACAATTAAGATGTGTCTGAAAGTCAATGTTCATTAAATAATTGGATTTTGTACATTTTGATCATTTGAAAATTGTACAATAAATTTGGTAAATTAGGGCAGTGAGGTAATGTAGTAAATATCAGGGTTGCCGATTCACCATATGTGTGCTGGTATAGATTCCAACAGACCGCAGTGAGCCAGAATTAGGGATTAAGCATTTGTTAAATGTGGTGTGCTTTTGTTTAGATATTTGCATGACATTTAAAAAAAAATTCTTTTAGCACTGCAAATTGTCTTTGTAGGAATTTCAAAACTCTGAATGTGATGTTAAAATAAATACTTTCTTTACAGTAAAAGCGGCTATGTATTTTAGACTTTCTGACTGTAGTCTAGCTACACTAAACTAGCCAAAAAGAGACAGCCAAACAAAGAGAATGAGCATAAGGGGACAAACGGAAAGAAAAAACACAGGTTTGACCTGCTCTTAAAAGGAAGCCAATGTTTGTCAGTTTTGACTTCTCCAAAAATTTTCTAAACGATTCTATACTTCAATATTTTGTTATGCGAATCGGCAGAAATATAAATCAACACAATTACTCATCATTCAATGACTTTCACAAGACAGATTTCTGTCGTTTTCCCTTTATGGTAAATTGGTTTCTATTTGTTGGGTTATACTATCAATATTCCTTAATATGACACTCCTGACTCCCGACCTCAAACATACTGCTTTGTATTTTCCATCTAAAAATAATGTTTGTTGATAGTAAGGTTAAGCCTTTGGACACTATGTCTCTTCCATTCATTTATTCATTCATCATAACGTAGGTATTCCCTTATTACTACAAGATTTGCTGGAGCGTATCGCAGCGCATATAGGGTGAGAGACAGGGGAACACCCTGGACAGGTCACCAGTCCATCACAGGGCCACACATAGACCAACACAGACACACACACACACACACACACACACACACACACACACACACACTCCAATTTAGAGCATAAAGACTTCATACAGAAAGACCCCTTGACTGGGAATCAAACCAGTGACCTTCTTGCTGTGCTAATAACTATGCCACTGTACTTCCCACATTTCTACTACAAATGCTAATATAATTTCAGTTAAATCTACTATGCTCTGCTGCTCAAAAAGTGCTGTTAAACCAAGAGAATTAAAATTATAAACACATCAATGTTGTTTCTTTGGAACCCAGCCAAATCAGAATCTAATTCCAGGTTTGTTACAAGGACATAATCAGAGTTGTTCTCACACACCATGTAAAAAAATAAACTCCTTATTTAGCCATGCTTATTCTATGGAATGCACTTTCTTGGGAAAGGTGGCAGACAAGTTTATATTCTCAAAACAAAAACTTGATACCAGAATGCAAAATGTCCACATTGGGGAAACAGACCCCCAGAACTGGTTAGAATTTCCTTTTGGGAACATAAAATAGTTAAAGAAGCCTCAGGGGTATGGAATTGCTGTTGTGCAAGCGCTGAGGATTCACTGTCCCAGATATGTTTTGAAAAAGTAAATTAGTACTGGTGCAATTCTTCTCCAAACCCTGTGTTTATTCACCAAGCCTCATTGTTCCTGTATACACACACACACACACACACACACACACACACACACACACACACACACACACACACACACACACACACA
>JAOTRA010079748.1:0-13073 GCA_026260255.1 Pseudolaguvia tuberculata | reverse complement strand
TGACATGACATGGAGGGGAAAAACCTGGCCTGACGTGACATGGAGGGGAAAAACCTGGCCTGACGTGACATGGAGGGGAAACCTGACATGACATGGAGGGGAAACCTGACATGACATGACATGACGCAAAACGAAAAGGGAAAAAAGCTCTTGAAGAGACAGGGGGAAACAAGCATACAGAACAAAAACTTGGACATGAAAAAGGCAACACAACTAAACAAAAAATTGAGGCTGAGGCTATAAGCAAAACCAATCGAACACAGACGAAAAGAATAAATAAATAAATAATCAGCCCAAAAACATAAAAAAAATTGGGGGTCCTGGTCCATGAATAATCCAATACCCAGAATGGGTAGGATCGAGGGACAGGCCTCCCGGCCTACGTGACAGGAATAGAACGAGGCCTCCCGGCCTCCGTGACAGGAACAGAACGAGGCCTCGCGGCCTCCGTGACAGGAACAGAACGAGGCCTCCTGGCCTCCTCGACAGGAACAGAACAAGGCTTCCCGGCCTTCTCAGGAGCAGAGGGAGGCTTCCCAGCCTCCTCAGGAGCAGATGGAGGCCTCCCAGCCTCCTCAGGAGCAGAGAGAGGCTTCCCAGCCTCCTCAGGAGCAGAGGGAGGCTTCTCAGCCTCCTCAGGAGCAGAGGGAGGCTTCCCAGCCTCCTCAGGAGCAGGCAGACGCTCCTCGACCACCTCCGGACCAGGTAGACGCTCCTCGACCACCTCCGGACCAGGAAGACGCTTCTCAACCACCTCCGGACCAGGCAGACGCTCCTCGACCACCACCGGACCAGGCAGACGCTCCTCAACCACCTCCGGACCAGGCAGACGCTCCTCAACCACCTCCGGATCAGGCAGACGCTCCTCGACCACCTCCGGACCAGGCAGACTCTCCTCGACCGCCTCCGGACCAGGCAGACGCTCCTCGACCACCTCTGACCCCAACAGACCCATCTCTGGGCGGGCCAGAAAGAAAAGGGCCATCACTGGGTTGAGGAAGTCACATGTAACGAGGAGATAAGCAAAAAGGTAGAGGAGGTCCTCCCTGAGACGTTGGTCCTCGTCCCAGGCTTGGGCTACACCGTCCAGTGCCCTACCCGTTAAGCTTACGAACACCAGCCCACACTTGCTCCTGGGCATGGTGTACTCGTGCGGCTGGGAAAGAAAAAACACCGCGCACTCCCGCACAAACTTACGACACTTGCCGCGACGGCCGTCATATCTCCGTGGGAATGCAATCCGGGGGGGGCTGTCGCCAATCCGCTGGGTGCGAAACAGGTCGGATCATACTGTCATGCGGCGTGGGGGGAGCAGAGTCGGGGAAAAAGAGCGCACCCAAACGCAGGATAGGCGAGTTTAAATCGTCCATTTATTACGGAAAAAAGGCAAAACAATAGTAATAAACCTGAGATATAAACTAAAGAACATACCATACACAAAAAAAAAAAGAGCAGGAACAAGACGAGCATGAACATGAACTTGAAATAACATACAGGGGAAAAGGGCAAAAGATGAAAGATGATCCGACGGCCCCCAGGAGAATTCTGCCGGTTTATAACCACAAACGAATCAGCGCCAGATGAGGCTCAGCTGCAGCGCGGCAGCGCGCTAGAGACGTTCACACCAGAGGAGGATATGACAGATCTGTTAAAGCCTATCAGCACACAATGGGCAAAAGGCAGGGGTACAACCTGGACAGGTCGCTAGTCAATCACAAGGCCACACATAGACAAACAACTGCACACACTTACTTCTATGGGCAATTTAGAATAACCAAAATAGCTAAAAAACAGGTGCTGGTTATATAATTAGAATATCTTTAAAAAAGGTGATTTATTTAACTAATTTCATTTAAGAAATGAAACTTGTATGATGTATACATTCATTTCACACTGATATATTTCAAGTGTTTATTTCTTTTAATTTTGATGATTATGATCTATTCCAATTCAATATACAACAAAGTGAACTATTTTTCATATATCCCATCTCAGAAAGTGGAAACAGAGACAGACTTGGCTGTAGTGGATTTTACTTGGCATTGTTGGAATTTAAGGTTTTTTTTAAAGGTTTTCCTGGCCTCCTAATCAACAACTCAACACCTTCACTGCTTGAGTCACCACTGCTATGTTAACAGTTGGATATGATGGAAAGAATGAACAAGCAGGTTGATTAACTTTACTCTGCAATTTTTTCCTGTATAAAAATTACCAGACTTTACTAAAAAATTTGTGAATATCCACTATTGCCATAGGAACCAAGAAATCCTAAAGCAATAAAAGTGGAACAGGGCAACTCAATGCAACGCAAACTATTATTAGCTCTACTGAATGGTACAGTTCAACATTACTGATGTTTTGACATTTTGTTAATTTGGTACAACTTGGTCAGCTACCCTTCCTGTTACCCCTATTAAAATATACATTGTTGTGGTACCATCAGAAAGTTTAATTATGCTGGTATTCTTGGAGTCCTTCTTCATAGCATATCCTATATTGATGATTATTCACATGGATCTGTGGTTTCTAATACTATCCGACTGGTGTCTGCCAGCTAGAATGTCCAACACCCAGTTGCAGAGCATGGGTAGCACACGTTAGTGAGCTTGGTTAGAAAACTATGTTGAACTATAATTAATAAAAAGCATTTGTAAATTGCTGCCACTTTTCTTCATATATAATAAACTAAAAGTAGCTTTACTACATTTACTACATACCAAACTGAGGTTAAATTCAATTATGTGTTCCAGAATTTTCCTAAACCACAAATATTTTAACTGAAGTATAGTCATTTTTCATATTGCAGACTGAATGTTACTCATTGATTCTTCTTCTTCTTCTCCTCCTCATTTCAGCTGCTCCTTTTCGGGACTGGCACAGGGAATTCTGGGGGGACTCTACCCCACACTACCCTGTCCTCTACATCTGCCTCTTTCACACCAACTACCTGCATGTCTTCCCTCACCACATCCATAAACCTAATCCTTGGTCTTCTTCTTTTCCTTCGGCCCGGCATTCCTATCCTCAGCATTCATCTACCATCTCAACATACTGCACATGTCCAAACCATCTCAACATAGCCTCTGTCACCTTGTATCCAAAACATCCTACATGCACCGTCTCTCTAATAAACTAATTTCTAATCCTGTCAATCCTTCCAATTGAAATTTTACTAATGAAAATCTAAACATCTTTAGCTCTGCCACCTCCACTTCCTCCTCCTCCTGTCTTTTTGACAACGCTACTGTCTGTAAACCGTACAACATTGCAGGTCTCACTACAGTCCTATAAACTTTCCTTTTCACTCTTTCAGAGACTCGCCGGTCACAAATCACTGCTGCCACTCTTCTCCACCCACTCAACCCTGCTTGCACTCTTTTCTTCACTTCTCTAACACACTCTCCATTACTTGGCACTGTTGACCCCAGGTACTTAAACTCCTTTCCTTCAATACCTCTTCTCCGAACAACCTCACCACTCCACTGCCTTGGATGGCAGGGCAGCAACTAAATCTTGCAAATTGAAAAGTGATTTTATCGTATTAAAGGCGCTTCAGGCTCACGTTGTTCTGTTTCCTACGCGATGTGTTGCTGTGTACGACATGTAGCAACGAAAACCGAAAATAACATCTCTTTTCTATAAAACGTTGGTTACTGTCCACTCTCTCACTTAATTTTTGTGATATTTATTCAAGTCAAGTTTCCAGCAAACTCTTCTACGTTGTACGGCATGTGCCAAAAAGCGGAATGAAAGTATGCAGAGTTGCTGTTGTTGGGTATGTTAGGTTAACCAGTTAATCCTGCACACACTTTGAAATTTTTATATATATATATATGACGTGAGTGAAATGATGCGTATGAAATGAAATGGAGTATGAAATGGAAAATCATTGAATGGTAGTTGGACAGATACCAGAAAGACCGGAGGCTCGATTCCCACCTCCACCATGCAACCACTGCAAGGCCCTTAACAAGCAACGCCCTTAACCCACAATTACCCAAACGTTAGGTGCTCTGGATAAGATGTAGAAATGTTGATGTAGAATACTGCCAGTCTGAGATGTGTGTCACAACATCTGTGTTATGATAAACAGGCACAGGAATAAAACATCCTGAGGTTAAAAAAAATGCAGTTAACTACATCGTATTCAACTTCAACTTATTTAACTTATTCAAAAGAATTCTAATTACAGGTATGATTGGTGTTAGTTAGTTTAATTATAGCAATTCCATACCCACAAAAACACATAACCATGTATACACAATAAGGTTTCATTATTGATAAATGAGAATGGTGATACTTTGATAGTTAGGTCCTTTCTTAGCTGTTTTCACTCTTCAAAATCTGATCAACATCCTGAAATGTTCTTTAAAATAAAGAAAATGATCATTAAAAACACATAATATGTTCTTTAACCTCCTGTTACAATAGCACACACCCACACACACACCCCACACACACGCACACCACTCTCTTGAACTATTATAGCACTATATAATTATTGGAAAGATTATAAATTATAGATAATTTAAAAGCCTTTTAAGTGTTAGATTTTAAGACATTGTCACAAAAGAACACTGTTTCACTGCTGAACTCCAAAATGAAGATCTGCTTAGCTGTCTGTTTGTTGTTTTTGATACCCTGCGATGTGTACAGTGAAATTGGTGAGTATTTTCCCATTTTATAACTAATAATTTTGTGAGGAGCTTCAATATTTGTTGTATTTACAGCCTTTAGCAGACACTCTTATCTAGAGCAACTTATAGCTGAGCAATTGGGGGTTATGGGTCTTGCTCAAAAGCTAACAGTGGTTGAATGGTGGAGCTGGGAATTGAACCCTGCTCTGGTAACAGTCCAACCGCGTAACCACCCAGCCAACTTTGCCCCAGTATTAATTAATTCTTTTATTTAAAAAAATAGAAATCAGGTTTTTTATGAAGCAACTGATTATTACAGATCAAAAGTCTTACTGTAAGAACAAAATCCCACCAAAAAATTGTGAAGTAACATTAATATCAATTCATTTTTAATTTTGTTATAATTAAAAATTTTACACAGCACTTTTTTTACTGTTTTACCAAAGAATTGTGCAAAATATTGTTACATTATTTTATGAAATGTGCAAAATAAAATGTTATTTTATTTCTATTCTATTTTAAGAAACAACAATCAAAGACTAGACTTTTATTTCCAAATCAATAATTTGAAAATGCCCTTCATAAAATCTAACTAACTAATATAGACTGAATGTAATATCTATTATTTTATTTAATAGTGCCCTGCTTTAATACAATGCTGAAAAAATATATATTTATTGTATTTAGTAACTATTAAAACTCAGTTTTAATAGGCTATAAAACATATTTTTTTAACATGACTTACCTTTTTAACTTTAGCCTGTGCTTTATTTTGTTGACCAGTTATGGTGGAGATCAAACCAACTCTTTCAACCGATGTGTACATGCCTGTTAAAGTCAACAGTGTGATCCTTAAGAGGCCATATTGTTACTTTGACAGTTTTGATACATCTGTATGTAATGGAGAATGTTACGTTTGGCTGGTGGCTTCACTGACCTCAGGTACTTTTTATTATTTGTTTTACTCATAAAATTAATGAAAAGAAAATCTAACACTGACTTCACAAAAGACAAAAATTAATATTTGCTGTGATGAATTTTTAATTGAGCAATATCATTAGTTATAAAATAAAAGTATTAAAAAAATTCATTTTCTTTCAACATTTTCTTTATTAAGTTTTGTACATTGGAAAACACCAAAAAAATTTACAAACGAATTTTTATAATATATAAATATACACATACATACACATATGAATACATACATACATACACCAATATTCCATGTTTTAGCGCTGACATTTAACATAGTGTGTTCTTTTTATCCTTTTAGAGAGAGAAAACAGATAAATGCATAAAAATAATAATAAAAAATTTTTAAAAAGGAAGGTAAGGGGGGAGGTTTACTGTTTCAATGTATTAAGTTTCAATTACTGATTTCTTGTTAAAATTATAAATAAAGGGCTTCCTTCTTCTTCTTCCTACATCTGCCTCTTTCACCCCAACTACCTGCATATCTTCTTTTACCACATCCATAAACCTCCTCTTTTCCTCCTGCCCGGCATCTCCATACTCAGCATTCTTCTACCAATATACTGCATGTCCCTCACATTGTCTCCAAAACATCCTACATGCTCCGTCCCTCTAATAAACTAATAAAATTTCTAATCCTGTCCATCTTCGCCACCCCCAATAAAAATCTTCAACTTTGTCACCTTCAGCTCTTCCTCCAGTATTTTCGACAACACCACTCTCTAAACCGTACAACAACGCTGGTTTAACTACAGTCCTATAAACTTTCCCTTTCACTCTTGCCGAAACTCGTCTATCACAAATCACTCCTGCCACTCTTCTCTACCCGCTCCACTATGCCAACTCTTTTCTTTTCTGTCTAACACACTCTCCATTACTACACTTTGCACTGTTGACCCCAGGTCACTATCACTTCTCCCTGCAATCTCACCACTCCATCGCCTTCCCTCTCATTCACACAGACGTACTCTGTCTTACTCCTGCTGACTTTCATTCCCCTTCTGTCCAGCTCATGCCTCCACTTTTCCAGATTCTTGTCAACCTGCTCTTTATTCTCACCACAAATCACAATATCCTCCGCAAACATCATTGTCCATGGAGACTCCTGTCTGACCTCATCTGTCAACCTGTCCATCACTACTGCAAACAAGAAAGAGCCCATCCTTGATTCAATCAAGCGTGCGCAATCAGCGCACGACGAGATCAGCGCGCCTGAGACGTTCATCACAGAGGAAGGCGTGACAGCAAAATCAATCTACGTTTTAAATTTATTTTTAATGTGAAATATGTAAAATATGTTCATAGTTGAATGGCACCCACTCAAAGTCTATGATAATACTTTCCTATGTGATATTTGTCTATACTTTTTTTTTGTATAGCAATAAACAATTACGAAGCAAATAAAGTACCTTCAACTACAACTCCAGCTCCAACTACAACTCTAGCTCCGACTACAACTCTAGCTCCGACTACAACTCCAGCTGTTAATCCATGCCGAGCTTTCTTTTCTTCATATCCAACTGCTTTCACAGAGAATGGAAACAAATACTTTACAGTCAAACTGGATAACATTGACAATATACCCTGTCCTGCTGAGGTTCCTTATGATATTCTAATTGGATCAGATGGTGCTTGTAACCTTCAATACTGCAATGGTGTGTTTCCCGAGAGTGAAAATGTCAGGTAATCCTCTTTTGGGCCCTTAAATAAGCCCCCGGTTATATAGTTATACCATTTGTTTTTCATTTAAAAAATATTGTAGTAAATTTCATGTAAAATCATGGTAATTGTTATGTACAATTGTTTTGTTTTTTTTACTAGCCTCAAATATGTTTTGACTAAAGGTGATATCATTGCTGCAGAAACAGAATGGTCGGACAACATTCCTCTAAAAACAAGTATGAAATAATTTTAGCTCACAATTCTATAGGAGCGATCCTTGAAAAAATCAAATCATAACTTTTCATTTTTATTTTTTCAGGAAAAAGCACAGACAGTCTTGGTAGTAGTTATGCTGGGATGTCTGGTGCAATGGTGGCAATAACAACAATTCTTTCCATTACTGTGGCTGTTTTGATATTGCTGCCCGTTATATTGTACCTGGTCTGGTACGTCATAAATTAAAAATTATTTATTTACTTGATTTTTGATTCTAACTGTAAATTACTAGCTTAATAATAAATGTTTTATTGTTGATAAATAAGGTCTTAATAATACCTAACATAAAACATAATGAGAAAAATAGACACTGAACTCAGCTCCATCACAACCACAGGAGTGGCTTCGGGAGTGGAAGTTTCTTCAAACAGCAACCAAAATAAATACTTGAGCATAGCCTCTTATTATCATTATCCTCCGGGTTAGCTAAACTCTCCTCACAATATCTAACTTTTCCAGAAAAGTCAGTGTTAAAAAAGTATTAAGTCAAAGACAAATTTATATTCTCCTCCTTGGCCAGCTATGGTGGTTATAAAATTTCAACTGTAAAGAAGTGTTTGGATAACCAAAATGGGCTGAAACTTTGATCATTCAATCAGGGGATAAAAAAATTTGGGCGCCATGGGTTTAAAAGTTTTTTAAAACAATTGTTAAAGAAACAATCTTCAATAATGTTAACTTATTATAAATCTGCAACTACTTACTGTATATAGTTTAAGTTACATGGCCCAGCAGAACAGATTCTAAAGGCTTTGCGGAAATAAACATTAACATTGCAGCACAACTAAAATCTGATACAACAGCACAATAAATCTAACATACACATACACGTACTATACACGGAATAAACTAATACAATTTTATGGCACAAATAAAATTAATGCATAGAATTTAGCTTGTAAAATGTAACTGCTGATAGTGTTTAGGCCAGCAGAGAATGCATTGCTGAGTAAGACTGTACATCATGTATATTTATACAATAGTCCACATTCACGCTGATTTAAAAAACTGACAGAATTGTTTCTTTTACAGCTGCAAACAAAAAGTTTAAACACAGACATATGTTATGAAGCAAAAACCTTTTGACACTGGATCCCTCATATCCCCGGCTATGTAGTGCATTACCTGAAAACCGGTTTCCCCAAAGACAACTCTGCATACAACTAAACCATAAGAAGAGGAACATCACAGTCCTAAACCAACTTGCTGAATGGCATTGGCATTATCCTGCAAGAAATGTGCTGGAAATAATTGGAAGACTACTCATCTGTTAAAACTTTCTATCTGTTACTATAGGAAATATATATTTTTAGGCCAGATTTGCATTTAATATGCTAATTAAAGGTTAAAATACAAGTAAGGTAAAAATTAAAAAGGGTTTTATTTTACTTATGCATCAATTATGTAATATATAAGAAAAAATATACTCATGTTAAAACAGTTATGGTGTGTTATGAGAATATTGTCATAAATGTAATACTATGTTAGGGTGAAATGTATGTTTTGGTCTTGGCTTATAATTTATAAATTCTACAGAAAGACATTCTACAGAAAAATGTTTGTCATTTAGAAATCTAATTAATAAAAATTCTAAAATGTGTTTTTTCTCATTTTTCTGCAATATAATCAAACAGTTAAGTTATTACTAAATAAGATTTAAATGGTATTGGGTTCTTAAATAAGAATCATTTATTCATTCTCGAACCCGCTGATTTCTTTTGGGGTCACAGGGCCATGGGGTCTGCTGGAGCCTATCCCAGTGCACATAGGGCAAAAGGTAGGGGTACATCATGAACAGGTAGCCAGTCTAGCACAGGGACACACATCGACAAAAAACCACACAAACTCTCTTACTCCTTCCTTTGGGCAAAAAGAATCATCACGTCCTGAAGACAAACTGTAGAGACATAAATCATTTAACATAAAGTACATAATGAAACTACTCTCTTCTAAATTACTATCATATACATATACAATAACTATAGTAATTTAGAAGATAATATAAGTAATTATAATATACATATAATTACTAACAAACCAGTGCATTCTTAGTGCCGGCCCAAGCCCGGATAAATAGGGAGGGTTGCGTTACAACCGCCACAGGTACTGTTATCCAACAGGGTATTGATGGAAATTGGGCTACTGTTGGTCAAAGGAGGACAAAGAGAGGAGGAAGACGTCCACAGACACAGTAGGCGAAAGAGAAGTGTAGGAAAGGGGAGGTTATGGTGGGTACTTTAAATGTTGGTACTATGACTGGTAAAGGGAGAGCGATATGATGGAGAGTAGAAAGGTGGATGTGTTGTGTGTTCAGGAGACCTGGTGGAAAGAGAGTAAGGCCAGGAACATTTTAGATGGATTTAAACTGTTTTATCATGGTGTAGATGGAAAGAGAAATGGTGTAGGTGTAATCCTGAATAAACAGTACATTGAGAGAGTGGTGGACGTGAAGAGTTTCTGATAAGGTGATTAAAAGTTGCGGGCGTGATGGTAAATATTATCACACACTCATCTGGAAAAGGAAAGGAAGACAAAGAGATCTGGTGGTGAAATGAGGAAGTGCAGTGGCGAAACAGAATTGGGATCGGCTGAGAGATGAGAAAAGTAGTCAGTATTATAAGGAGATGTGGAAACAGGGGAGGAAGAAGATGGCAAAAACTAAGGAAGAGGCGTTGTAGAAGATGTATAAGAAGTTGGAAACTATGGAGGGAGAAAAGGATTTGTGCCAGTCTTTGCACAGGCAAAGAGACAGAGCTGGGAAGGATATACTGCAAGTTACAGCGATAAAGAATACAGATGGAAATATGTTTGCTAGTGAGGTGTATGTGTTGAGAAGGTGGAAAGTAGAAGCGTGGAGATGTTTAGGAGAGATGGAATTCTTTTACAGGATTTTGGAAGGTAAGAGGATGCCTGAGGAATGGATAAGGAGTGTTCTGATAACTATTTTTAAGAATAAGGGAGATGTGCAGACGTCAGAAATGTCTGCTGTTTTGGCATCCAGGAAACAGTTTTACCATTCTCACTAATACAGGTGTTCAAGTGTAGTCTAAGAAGAAGAAGAAGAAGAAGTAGTCTATCAATGTGTTGATAGATAATAACAATAATAATACAATAATATTAAATAAATAAGTAAAAACAACATCAATGTTTTCATTCTTTTTATTTACACCTTGAGTCTGCCCCCAAACTGCTGTTTGATAGTTAATGCGGCCCCTGGGTTGAAAAGTTTAGACACCACTGTTATTAATTAAGGATTATATTTAATGCAATGCTTTTTAAGAATCTGTTTTCAGACATTATCATAAAAAGAACACTTTCACTGATGAACTCTGCTTAGCTGTATGTTTGTTTTTGATAGCCCGTTATGTATTCTGTGGAATTGGTAAATATAATAATCCTGTGTAGAGCTTTAATATTTATTCATTGAATAATCTTTGGGAGGCAGTAGACAGCAGGGTCGCCTCAAAACCTTACCCTTCTGTGCGGAGCTTGGATGTTCTTCCCATGCTTGCGTGGGTTTTCTCTGGGTACTCCGTTTTTTTCTCACAGTCCAAAAACATGCAGATTAGTTTGATTGGTAATTCAATTGGTGAGTCTATTAGAGTAAATGTGTGTGTGAATGATTGTTGGTCTATGTGTGGCCCTGTGATGGACTGGCAACAAGTCCAGGGTGTACCCCTGCCTCCCGCACTATGTGAGCTGGGATAGACACCAGCAGACCTCGTGACCCCGAATAAGTGAATAAGCGGGAGAGAAGTAATGAATGAGTATGAGAATGAGTAATCTTTCTAGTAATATGTGGTTCTAGACAACATACAGGTTTTGTGATAGCAAATTTTTGTAATGATTATTTAAAGTTCTACTTACTATAAAGACAAAATGTTTTTACTAGACAATACCTTTTTTACTGTTTTACCAGAGAAGTGTGCAAAATATGTTTATGCTTTTGTCTATTTATAAGAAACTACAACCAATAGGCAATAAAGCATGCATTTTTTAACATAACTTAACCTGTTAGTTTAAGCATGACTTGCACTGTGCTCTTTTTGTTGATCAGTTTTGGTGGACACCAAACCAACTCTTTCAACCGTACATGTCTGTTACAGTCAACAGTGTGATAACAAAAGAACAAATAAACATTTGCTGTGTGTAAGGTGGGGGACCAAGCTCCGCCTCAGGTTCAGCGTCAGCAGACGAAACTCCGCCCCTCGCTCAGCGTTTGCAGACGAAGCACCACCCCCATGTTTAGCGTCGTCGTCCTGGCAACTAAGTCTTAGTGCCAATCCCAAGCCCGGATAAATGGGGAGGGTTGCGTTAGGAAGGGCACCCAGCGTAAAACTGTGGCAAATCAAATATGCAGATCAAAAATAAGAATCTCATACCGGATCAGTCGCGGCCCTGGTTAACAACGATCGCCACGTGTACTGTTAGCCGACAGGGTACCGGTGGAAATTGGGTAACTTTTGGCCAAAGGAGGAAAGGGAGAGGAGGAAGACATCTACAGAGACAGCAGGCGAAGGAGAAGTGGAGGAGAGTGGAGGTTAGGTTGGGTACTTTAAATGTTGGTACTATGACTGGTAAAGGGAGAGAGTTAGCTGATATGTTGGAGTGTAGAATGGAGGATATATTGTGTGTTAAGGAGACCAGGTGGAAAGGCAGTAAGTCCAGGAACATTGGTGGTGGATTTAAACCGTATCATGGTGTAGATGGAAAGAGAAATAAAGAGGTGTAATCCTGAAGAAGGAATACATTGAGAGTTTGGTGGAGGTGAAGAGGGTTTCTGATAGGGTGATGAAAGTGTGGCTTGAAGTTGAGGGTGTGATGATAAATATCATCAGTGCTCATGCTTCACAAGTAGGTTGTGAGATGGAGGAAAAGGAAAAGATTCTGGATTGAGTTAGATGGAGTGGTAGTTAGAGTGTAGCTAGACATGAAAGATTGGTCTTCCTCTTTTCCTCCTACCCGGGACCTCCATCCTCAGCATTCTCTTATCAATATACTGCATGTTCCTCCTCTGCACATGTCCAAACCATCTCAAACTAGCCTCCCTCACCTTGTCTCCAAAACATCCTACATGCGCCGTACCTCTAATAAACCCATTTCTAATCCTGTCCATCCTTGTCACACCCAATGAAAATCTCAGCATCTTCACCTCCAGCTCTGCCTCCTGTCTTTTGATAACGGCACTGTCTCTAAACCATGCAAAATTGCTGGCCTCACTACAGTCCTATAAACTTTCCCTTTCACTCTTGCCAAAACTCCTCTATCACAAATCACTCCTGCCAGTCTTCTCCGTCCACTCCACCCTGCCTGAATTCTTTTCTTCACTTCTCTAAAGCACTCTACATTACTTTGCACTGTTGAGCCAAAGTACTTAAACACTTCCACCTTCACTACCACTTCTCCCTGCAACCTCACAACTCCATTGCCTTCCCTCTCACTCACACAGGTACTCAGTCTTACTCCTGCTGACTTTCATTCCCCTTCTCTCCAGCGCATACCTCCACCTTTCCAGATTCTTCTCAA
>JAOTRA010079739.1:0-13073 GCA_026260255.1 Pseudolaguvia tuberculata | reverse complement strand
AACCAATTGTTCAAAGTGCTTTAATTTAACTATGTTAAAGGTTGTTCAGTCAGATGAAGCTATGTACTACTGTGCAATTACAAACCTCCACATTGAATTCGGAAATGGAACTTATTTAAAAATAAAAGGTAGGTAAATTCATTAAACTCATTAATACTTTATTAACATTTTTCTATCAGAATTTACGTGTTCATTCCGGAGGATAATAAATTGACTTTTGTGAATTATGATAAATGTTTCTAGGTGAACATGTTACATCAGAAATGTCTAAACCAACTGTGTGTGAATCAACACCACATGGAAACATCAGCAGTCACCAGAAAACAAGTAATAAAGTGATGTAGATAAATTACTATCAATAAATTATTACTGACTTAATAAATATGATATGACTGTAAATTTCTTCCAAATATAATATGACGAAATGACAGAAGGAAGAAAGAGTCAGGTTCTACAGGCGGCGGTTCTTGGTTTGGGAACGGCATTGGTTTTGTGTGCACTTGTGATTATCTATCTGACTTATTACATACTGAGGAAGCGAAAATGTGATAAAAGTAAGTGACTTTTGGCATCAAATAATGATAATTAAATTTCTATTGTTATTATAATAATATTATTCTATAATCAAAATTGAATTTTTATTATAAAAGAAATAATTCAATTTAATAGTTGGTTTGTGAAGAACTCTTAGGTGTGGATTTTTTTATTGTTTTATTATTTATTTAACAGCACTTTGTTTATCAGTGTTTTGTGAAGCATTCATATCTTCAGTGAACTGTATTTACATAGTTTTAATATTTATGGTTAATAATGTAATTTCACATTTTAAAATAAAAATCATGTTAACAAATTGATCCAAAAAAATCTAATGTTCTTGAAAAACGAATCTGGATCCCAGTATTATTTTTCAAATTATAAAAATAAATAATTTCATTTAACTTTAAATATTTGACAAAATTCCAAACAACTAAAATATAATGATGATAATAAATCATTTAATTCAATCATTAAAATTCTAACCTACTCATTTCCTAATTTGGGGTCACATGGGGTGCACTGGAGCCTGGACAGTCACCAGTCCATTGCAGACAAACAACCACGATCACAATCATTCAATTCTATGGGCAATTTAGAATCACAAGTCAACCTAATGTACATGTTTTTGGACGGTGAGTTCTATATAGAAATTTAGGTTTAAAAAAAAAGGAGGTTAGATCAATAATTAATAATTAATAATCTTACTTGTTATTTTCAGTGACTTAATTATTGTCTTTTTTTCTGTGTATCTCTGGAAAACACATCAATATAAGATTTTCCAGAAAGAAGTCAGGTATGTAAAAAAAATTATTTTTCTTATTTTACAATTTACACATTTGTTAAAGGAGTTTTTTCCATTAATGTGTACAGTACATTAATTCTGTAGTTTGTCTGTAGTGTACTTTTATCCTGTATTGTATTATTATATTTATGCTTTTTTAAGGAATCTGAAGCAGATGTACTGAATTATGCAGCTTTACAGTTCATCAAGAAAGAAAACAAAGATGAAACAAGAAAAAATGTTTTATCGAATGAGTGTGTGTAATCTGACGTGAATACTACACTGAATTGAATATATTTACTAAATATACATGGATTTGATTCAAGATTTAATATTATTAAATTAGATGTTTTGTATGTTTGAATGATCATTTATCTAATGCAAAAGTACTGTACATGCATAAAATATTAAAAATAATGTAATGCACCAGTAGTGGACAGAGGAGTCGAATCCATTTTGCAGAGTATAGGAAAAGTATTTATTTTGGCAAGGGATGGGGAAGGCAACCAAATCCAAATCGAGAGTCAAAAGAGAAGTCAAGAAGCAAGCATAAAGTCCAAAAATCCAAAGAGCAGTTCAAACATATAACAGGGAAATCGCTTAGTAAGGCCTAGGGCAACAATACTTCGCACCGTTCTCAGAGAACCACCTGCTTATGTAGGTGGGCCACGCCCTAATGGCTGATACAGGAAATGAAATACTAAAACTCGGGCGAGGGCGCCCTCTGCAGGCGGTCCTCTGGAAACCCAGTCCTTACAAATACAAAAAAAACTAATGTATACTTTACAAAAATATTAAAGATGTTTCAGAAACCAGACTCATTTAATAATAATACAGATAATAATGAATTCATAGAGTTTATGGGATTTATGCAGCGTTATTGTTATGCTGGAACAGGGAATGAGTTTTTCAGTTGTGCACAAATTTTTGCTAATATAGCAGATGTCTGCTTTAGAGATCTGGCGGACCACATTTATCACTATATTTATCACTATATACATTTATCACTACACCTGACACCTTGTGACATTTTGAAAAATAGCTCAAGACGGTTATGGAGAGTATGTTTGAGAAGTGAAGAAAAGAGTTCAGGCAGGGTGGAGCGGGTGGAGAAGAGTGGCAGGAGTGATGTGTGATCGGCGAGTCTCTGCAAGAGTGAAAGGGAAAGTTTATAGGACTGTGGTGAGACCTACAATGTTGTATGGTTTATAGACAGTGGCGTTGTCAATAAGAAGTGAGGAGGAGCTGAAAGTGGCAGATCTGAAGATTTTGAGATTTTCATTGGGAGTGATGAGGATGGACAGTATAAGAAATGAGTTTATTAAAGGGATGGCTCATGTAGGATGTTTTGGAGACAAGGTGAGGGAGGCTAGGTTGACATGGTTTGGACATCGTGTGGGACATGAGGAGGGACATGGAGTATATTGGTAGAAGAATGCTAAGGAGGGAGGTGCCAGGCAGGAGGAAAAGAAGATGACCAAAGAGGAGGTTTATGGATATGGTGAGAGAGTATATGCAGGAAGTTGGGATTAAAGAGGCAGATGTAGAGGACAGAGTAGTGTGGAGAAGAGCGCTGTGGTGTCCCCTAACGGGAGCAGCAAAAAGCAGAAGAAGAAGATGAAGAGGAAGAAGAAGATTTATTGTAATTTGTGTTCTTTTTGTTTTTATATTTTGTACTTTCTTTCTTTTTTTCCTCGCGTGCAGACAGGGCTTTGAGGAGGAAAATCGGTTGTCTATTTGTTTATAAATGTCCTGGTTTGGGTAAGATTGGTATAGACTTAGTTTAATTGAATGGGTGTGGTTGCATAGTGTATTGTAGTGCACATGTAAAGAATTGTAAGAACTGGGCACCTCCAGAGTGAGTGATGTAAACTTAAACAAGACAAGATCAACACATTCAATGTGCTTTGAGTGATAAACAAACTTAATTGGACTTAACAAAAGTTCTTGTGTAATAAAAAACAATAAACCCCATTTGTCACACCAGAGAATGTGTCTCCACTGCTCTAGAGTCCAGTAGTGGCATGCTTTACACCACTGCATCTGACGCTTTGCATCGCACTTAATGATGTATGGCATCATATGCATTTACTCGGCCATGGTAACCCATTCCATGAAGCATTCTGCACACTGTCCTTGAGCTAATCTGAAGACCACATAAATTTTGGAGGTCTGTAGCGATGGATTTTTCAGAAAGTTGGCCCCCTGCTGAATTAATTTACATGGCCTGTTTCTGTCATTCCCAAACAGTTTTAGGTTTTTATAATACAGCTGACAATTTACTTGAAATAATTAGAAATATTTTATGTATTCTATGTTCATAATTCTGATTTCTATATGGGTTGTGAACTGTGTTTACAGGTTACAGCCTTTTAGTAACTGAATCAGGATTAGTTTTATTACTTTCATCCAATCATCTAAATCATCTCTAAGTGTGAACCAACACCGCATGGTATCAATATTACCATTACCATTACCATATAACATTACCATTGCTAACCAAGACAAAACAGGTCAGACGCCTTGGACTCTGAATTATATTTAGTATAATCTGCGTAGAAAATAATATGAATTAATATAAACATGATGTTGTAAAAGAGCTGATATAGAAATAATTTGGTTTCTACATGGGACAATGATCAATTTTTGGGAACCATGTTGGGTTTGTGAGCACTTGAAAGCATAGTCTCGCTTATTTCCTCCAAAAGAGAAGAGAGAAAAACGAAAAAAAGGAATTGCTTTTGTCATCCAATAAATACTTAATAAATACTTTAACTTCTTTGTTAACTGTGTAATATAATGCAATTCTTTATTATTAATGAAGCTCAAGTCCATAAAGACACACATATTGTAACAAACATATTCGCAGGACAGTTTTATATTTATTCATGACCATGAATAAAGTTCTCTGACATTAAATATGAGAACTTCAATGTTTTCAAGCAACAAAATGATTATTAGCTTTGATTTGTATTTATTAAAAAGTTGCAGTAGAATCATTAATGTCAGTCTTCAGTAGAATTTAAAAAATTCTTCACACAGCACCACAAACACATACATTCAGTTTGCAGACAATCCTGAGAAACCTGAAGAAAACACTTGAAGACATGAGAGGTAGATTAGATCAACGGAACAGAAGAGTAAACCACTTCAGTATACATGTAATCATAAGCTCGGTTTGGCGTTCCTCTTCTTTTATTGAGGTACAACGCAGCGAAACTGATCTCCACCGCATCACAACCCTGCAGAAACCGAGATAAGAGGTTTACCCATGTTGAAGAGTTTTTAGCTGCATTTGAGCTGGAATTATTTTTTATAATATTATTTATTATGGGTTTCCTCCATGTACTCCGATTTCCTCCCACCATCCAAAAATATATACATTAGGTTGATTGCTGATTCTAAATTGTCCATAGGTGTAAGAACTATGCCGTTGGAGGACCGCCTGCAGAGTGTGCCCTGTAATATGTAAAAGGGGCTCATCGTTTGAACGCAAGGCAAGCACGTTGGGCACTGTTTTTTACCCGTTTTCATTTTGTGATATCCTACAGGCCAGGTTCTAAGAACGGGAAAGCAGATGCCCTCTCAAGGAGGTATGACCTCGTCGAGCATGACAACCACCCAAGGCCTATACTTGACTCCAGTATCATAGTGGCCCCAGTACTGTGGGATTTGCAGAAGGAGATTCAAGACGTTAATGAACGAAGTGCTCCGCCGCAAGGCGTCCCTGTGGGTAAGACTTATGTACATGCAGATTTTAGACAACGTCTAATCGCTTGGGCACACACCTCTCTGAGTACAGGACATCCGGGTATTCGAAGGACTCTAGAGATGTTGCAGGACAACTACTGGTGGCCTCGTATGGGAGAGGAGGTGCATGCGTTCGTGGAATCCTGCGGGGTGTGCGCACAAGCCAAGAGTCCCAGACACCTCCCGGAGGGACTGCTGCACCCGTTACCGATCCCTCAACATCCGTGGTCTCATCTTTCCATTGACTTCGTCACGGATCTGCCGGCCTCTGGTGGTCATACTACCATACTAACCGTGGTCGACCGATTTTCAAAATCCTGCCGGCTGATTTCCTTGCAAGGTATACCTTACCTACAGAGACTGCTAATATACTATTTGATTATGTTTTTAGAATCTGCAGATTGCCAGAAGATATCGTTTCTGACCGAGGCCCGCAGCTCACTTCCAGAGTTTGAGTAGAATTCTGCAGGCGCTTGGACATCAATGTCAGTTTGACCTCAGGGTATCATCCGCAGTCCAACGGCCAAGCAGAGCGCCTGAATCAGGAGTTGGGCCGGTATTTGCGATCCTACTGCTCACGGGAACAACACCGCTGGAGGGAATTCTTGCCTTGGGCAGAATATGCGCAAAACTTCCTGCGCCACGCCTCTACAAAACTAACGCTCTTTCAGTGTGTTCTAGGGTACCAGCGACCTCTATTTCCATTGACCGGGGAGCCGGCTAGTGTACCGTCCATAGAGGATTGGTACCAGCGCAGCGCGAGGGTTTGGGAGGAGGCACATGTGCGGCTTGGTAGAGCCTTGAGTACTCAGAAGCGGCAGTCTGATAAACGCCGGAAGCCAGCTCCCGCCTACCTACCTGGTCAGAGAGTGTGGTTGTCCACACGATATCTTCGTCTCAAGCTTCCCAGCAGAAAGCTCAGCCCTAGATTCATTGGGCCTTACAGGATTATTCACCAAGTGAACGAGGTATCCTACAAACTACAGCTGCCTGCACACATGCGCATTCACTCTATCTTTCATGTTTCCCTCCTCAAGCCCTATGTACCAGGTACAGACCCTGACGTCTCTCAACTGGAGCCTCCTGCCCCCATCGAATTGGAGGATGGATTGGCCTACTCTGTACGGGAGATTCTCAGTTCTAGAAGACGTCGAGGGGGTCTGCAGTATCTGGTGGACTCGGAGGGTTATGGTCCGGAGGAGCAATCTTGGGTGAGCGCCTCCGACATTCTCGACTCATTGCTCCAGTAGATTTCCACGCTTGTCACCCTTCCTTCCCAGGTCCGCGCCCTAGGGGGCGTCCCAGAAGACCGCCAGGAGGCATTCCTAGGGGGGGGATACTGTAAGAACTATGCCGTTGGAGGACCGCCCTCGCCCAAATTTTAGCGTCATCCTGATGGCGGCCATTTTTGGGCATGGTCCGCCTATATAAGCAGGTGGCCTCCAAACACTCTTTGCGAAGTATTGTTGCCCTAGGCCTTGCTAAGCGTTGTATGTTTGTGCTATTTATGACTATTGGATTATTGACCTTATTCTGTTACTCGACTACTCTTTGGATTACCCTTTGGATTGTTTGCCTTCCCCTCTCCCCTTCTCCAAATAAACACCTGTTCTACTGCACTATGGATTCTTCTTTGCCTACAGCTCACTCGTCACAATAGGAGGCGAATGTGTGTGTGGTTGTTCGTCTATGTGTGCCATGCAGTTGACTGGCAACCTATCCAGGGTGTATTCCTGACTCTCACCCTATGCTGGAATAGGCTCAAGCAAACCCACATGACCCCAAATCAGTGTATAAGCAGGTAAGAAGATGAATGAATGAATGAATGAATGAATGAATGAATGAATGAATGATATTGAATTTAATATGCTAATTACCTGCTTTGCTGCTTTTTTAATTAAAGTAGCTTCAGTTCTGACTGCAATGAGAGAATTTTTATGATTAGATTAATAATATAGATTTTTTTAAATGTTGTTCACATACATTGCATTCATTCTTTATTAATAATCTTGTTTTAAGAAGACTATTGAAAATGCAGAAATATATTCCCATGTCAATTTTATAAAGGCATACAAGATTCATTTATTTTTCAAAATATTCAATACACAACTTTATTGAAGACTCACCACTGAAATTTTCACACATTCTCCATGTCCAGTATGCGATCTGAGCAAAGATCACAAGCAAACACACTCCCAAAACTACAGCTAGACGGATAATTACAGGATCCTCAAAACTCCCTGTAGCACACGAGAAAAGCAGGATTTTATGTTTTATATTGTATTATAACATTTTAGTTAAACTGCTTATATTTACTCTGTGTTCCTTCCAGCTGTATCCGTGTACCATTCCCAAATATAATCTTCCCACACAGGGCCACAGCGCAGTAGTAAGTGCCGGTATCCTCCAGACTGAGGATGTTCTTGGAGAAGTTGTATATGCAGGTTTGTGTAGAAAATCTGTTCTCACACTGCTGGCTGTTGTTGTGATGAGTGTAAATGATTTGAGGATGGGATGGTACTGAAGCAGTTCTGAACCAGAACACTTGGTGTTCTGCTGCTTTGATTTCAGAGAGAACCGAACACTGCAGAGTCACTGATGCTCCTGCAGGAACTGTTGAGTCCCAAACGCTACGCTGCGTCACTGACACGTTTACACCTCCGTCATCTGTTCAGTGTGATACAGACAAAGTGAGAGTTAAACCAGGGCAACAGGATCACGCTTATGATCCCTATGTGTTTTTTGGACAACATGGTACACAACATAACTGTGGGAAGAAGTGGCTTAGTGGTTGGAATGCTACCAAAAAAAACAGGGTTTGAGTAAAACAAGTTGGTCTGGATAAGATTGTCTGCCAAATGCTGTAAATGTCCAATTTATCTTAATTTGCAGCCTTTGATATTCATTTATTTTCCATACCTGGTTAAATTAGGGTCCCTAATTAAGGGTCAGTGCTATTTGTTGGATTCTATCCCAGCTCTCAGGAGCGTGAAAAGCAGGAGAGATACACATGGGCCAGTCCATTACAGGGCCACACTCACACTCAATCATATGGGCAATTTACAAAACAGCCCTTGTTGTTTATTATTAATTGTTAGAAAAATGAATGATCAAAAATTGTTTCAATAATTTTGCTGTTCCAATGAAGAAAAATTAGTAATAATATAACTACACTGTAAACCAGAATGTTGTAACTAATTAATTGAATTGAATTGAGTTGTATTAACTTAAATAATTACAAATAGTTTTTATTAATTAACTTTTATGAGTATTTAGAACTTTTTCCTATTTATGAGTTTGTAAAAATTAAACCTTTCAAGTAAGTTGAAAAATTTAGCTGTTTTAATTTACACAAAATGTCTCTTTTTATTAACTCAAAATCTTTCAGCCTTATGATTTTACGTATGACATCCTCCAGGTTCACGTAAACTGTTTTTCCCGCGCTCATGACGCTCATGTTTTTTCCAAGATGGCGGATTGGCCTCGTTTCATACTACATTAAGTAAAATATCCAAATATATATTTCCAATATACATTTGGCTGGAGGAAGTGTTCAAATCCTGAGATAACTTTCAGTGTCAGTGAGATTCTTTGAAGAAATTAAATGTAGGATTATTTTTGATTTAATTTTACGGTAACGGTGCCGGGAACGTTTTTAAATTAAACTTATTATTGGCAAATTTAGCGCAACCATTTTTTGTTATACTGGATGCTAATACTATTTGTATCGAGTCAAAGACTTTTGTCAGTGTTTATATATTTTATATACTGCAAAAAATAGTTTTACACTACATAAATCAATTGTTATACACTGCATACTAATACTATTGTCAGTCACATAGTTTTTGTGTTGTTTTTTGTCTATTCTAGGTTTCAAGCGAGATAAAATACTGGAAGAGCAAATTGTGTATAAACATCTATCGGTCCTTTACAGAGTCATGTTCATTTATTATATCAGATAAAATATCGTATAAAGACAGTATTCATTTGTTATATAAAATATAACACTGTATAAGGACAGCATTATTGTTGGTCATTTTTGTTTAATAATAAATAAAAAATAAATGTCAGAAATGGTATTGTGTGTTTGCTTGAAATTACAGATGCATTTTCATACATTTATAGTGTTTACAGATGTAGAATTTGGTTAATTTAAATTATGGAACTCAAAATGGAAAAGTTAATTAATTAAAGTGTATAAACTGGGTGACTAGTATTTACAGTTGGGAGAAAATAAACACATTTAGTAAGTGCTATCAAAATGTATAAGCAATGTAACAAGTATTTTAAGTAAGAAGAAAGAATTTTGCATGAGTACAACAAACTCAAAACTACATGTTTCTGCTTACTTAAAATTAGAAATTTCATAACTTAAAAAATTTGACGTAACTGATTAACTCAATTTTTTTTAGTTTTGTCAACTTATTTTGGATTACAGTGTAATATAAGGGTCATTATACATAAATATAATGGTGAATTCTGATGCTGATGGATTGATTCATAAATACAGGACAGAGTTTTAACATTATATGATTGCAATGATGTTTTGACTTAAGTGGGTTTCCTCCAGGTACTTCATTTGGAATATATTGGGTATAGTGCTGTAATAATTTTTTATTTAAAAAATAAAATAAAATAAAAAACATATTTTTGAACTGTTAGATTTTACATTTGTAGTGAAATTTTTTTTATGAAATAACTAATTATTTATGAGCTATTTATGTTTATTTCTTAAAGTATATATACAAGTACAGTACAATGACAATAAGCATGGGATTCTATTGATGAAGTTATAGTGAAGTTACAGTAAATAAAAGTTGTTCAGATTGGTTTTGCTTTAATTGCTTACCTGCTACACCCACAAATGTTCCACTGGCTAGATTAAAATCGTCCATGAAACTTTTTCCACAGTAGTAAAATCCCACATCACCTTCTTTCATTTTTGAAATAATCAGAGAAATGCTGTCTCCATCCGTCATCTCCATTTTAAATCCTGATGCCTGGAACTGAGAAACAATGCTGACACCACTGTATGCTAATCGTTTCCCTACTAGTTGAGGAATTTCTCCAGGTATTTGTTTGAACCAGAAGATAGAAGTTTGAATGGATCCAAACGGACAGTTAAGAGTAACATATTCTCCAAATTTGACTAACAGAAACGATGGTCTCGTGAAATTGACAGCAGTGGCTGGAACTGGGGAAAAAATTAAATTTCAGTAATAAAATAATAATAAGAAGAAGAAGAATTGAAACAGATGAAGGCAAATTAAGAAGAAAAAAGTAAAAGGAATAACTAGAGATAAGAAGAGGCTAAAAGAGTTTAATAAAAATGCTGAAGGAAAGAAAAAAGTTCTGAAAGAAAAAGAGAAAATAAGAAAGAAAGAGAATAAAAAGGTAAAAAGAAGATAAAGAATTTGGAGAAGAAGATGAAAAAGAATATAAAAAAGAAACTAAAGAAAGAAAGGAAGGAAATATCTAACAATCTCTATTGAAACTTACTTATTATACTCAGACTTACGATAGAAAGCCACAACGCTCTCATCCTCAGATATATGATAAGGCCATGGGATGTCAAAAAGAACGATAAAAGTATCGTGTTTTGTAATCGAGACCTTGTTTTATACTTTCCTTCAGCTCCTTCTACCCACATTTTCTTCAGAACTTGAACTCTGTGGTTAAAAAATGTGAATCAGCAAAATTGTTGCAGACAACATGTTTGTATCCTGTTGAGCTGAAATAGGCAAAAATATAGAGCACAATTTGATGAATAAAGCATTACGAGATTAACAATGCGGCTAAAACATATTCCAATAATTATGTGCCTATATTTTATTCATTCAGTCATCTTCTAAACGGCTTATTCTCTAATTCGGGGTCACCGTGAGCCTATTCCAGCGCACAAAGAGCAAGAGGCAGGGGTACACATAGACAAACAACAATAATCAACCTAATGTGCATGTTTTTGAACTGTGGGAGGAAACCGGAGTACCCGGAGGAAACCCTTGCAAGCGCAGGGAAAACATGCAAATTCCACACAGAAAGCTACCTGGTCTGGGAATCAAAGTTTTCCCTGGTTCTTACCCACTTATTCCCTAATTCAGGGTCACAGGGGTCTGCTGGGGCCTATCCCAGCGCACATAGAATGAGAGGCAGGGGTATACCCTGCCAGTCCATCACAGGGCAACACATAGACAAAAAACCGCTCATACACACATTTACTCCTATGGAAAATTTTGACTCACCATTCAACCTAACATACATGTTTTTGGACGTTGGGAGGAAACTGGAGTACTGGAAGGAAACTCACGCAAGCACATGAAGAACATGCAAAGTCCACACAGAAAGATCCCCAACCCGGGAATCAAACCTTATTCGTGCTAACCACTACGCCGCCCCATTAGGTTGATTGGTAATTCTAAATTTCCCATAGGAGTGAATGTGTGTGAGTGTTTTGTTGTCTATGTGTAGCCCTGTGATGGACTAACGACTTGTCCAGGGTGCACCCATGCCTCTTGCCCTATGTGCGCTAGGATAGCAAACCGCCTTGACCCTGAATTAGGGAATTGAGCAGGTAAGAAGATGAATGAATGAATGAATGAATGAATGAATGAATGAATGAATGAATGAATGAATGAATGTTTAAGTTTGTATCATGTCATTGAGTGTCTAGAAAAGTGTCTTGAAACGAAATCCTTAAATCTTTTGAATCCATATTAAACCATTGGATTTTATTCTAATTATGTGTATTTCTACACTATAAAATATTTGTGGTAACCTGAGCATCACAAAAACAAGCGATTTTAAACAACTTATTCCAGCTGATCTCTTTGACCCCGAATTAGCAAATAAGCGGGTTAGAAGATGAATGAATGAAAAGTATTTGAGATATCAATGGAAACCTAACATTTTTCAGTCACTGAAACACTTTACTAGACTAACTATATGTGCTAGTATGCTAGTGCTAGTAATAGCATACATCAACCACTAGGCGGGCATCTGTTTGTGCTTTCTGTTTTACAAGGTGCAATATATATTCTGTAGCCCCCTTTAAATAGGCTCGGTTTCAGGCTACTGCTAGTAGACGATTCTTTATGGCCTGAGCATGGTTCCTATACCTGGTAACCCATCTATATAGCAATCCCTTACAAATGCCTGCCAGTAGGAAGCTACTCTTCTCCTCCTCCTACTCCTACTCGTCCTGTAAGCGGGTGAAGTCTATTACAGCAACTCTCTTAAACAAGGTCATTGAAACCATGTGCTAATTCAGAGATTCCACAGTGAGAAAACTCTATACTTTAAAGCAGAACCTATTCATTTTATGTTGCAGAGGTTCTAGTCATGGAACTTGGGTATGTACAGAGTGCTTTTGGCCAACAAATAGACAGGTGTCCTTTATGTCCCAGAGGGAATCAGAGTTCAATTGACTAGATAGATGGCCTCCAAGTCCCTGGCATGATATGACATGATATGTCATGCGCAAGACAGCAGGTTAGCAGCAACCCCAAGATTTAAAGTCCTTGCATTACATCACGGAACAAATGAATTACTTCCTAATATTTTACTGCAACTAAAAATATGCAATGATTTTATTTTAAGTATTCTTTTAAATGATTAGATTTATTATATTTTATTACTTTTACTTTTTCAACAATTATTAGAAAACTGACCGTTTATTTGTTAGGTATAATGTGCACCTGACAGTATGTCGAGTAGGTAGATGGGTGGGTGGATTTGTGCGTACTAAGGGTTTGGTGGTTTTCAACCATTGTTTGTCTCTGCACACACTGTGTGTGTTTTCCTCTACAGACCACTTTGACCGCCCGAATTGCTTTTCTCAGAATTGATCACTTTCTCACCTCTCAAACTTTCCACAGGATGTGTGGCTATTTTCATTCCCTCACCAAACAGTTTATTTATGATCACAGGGTTTTTTAATGTGTGTGTGTGTGTGTGTGTGTGTGTGTGTGTGTGTGTGTGTGTGTGTGTGTGTGTGTGTGTGTGTGTG
>JAOTRA010079690.1:0-13079 GCA_026260255.1 Pseudolaguvia tuberculata | reverse complement strand
ACCCTCCCCATTTATCCGGGCTTGGGACCGGCACTAAGAATGCACTGGCTTGTGCAACCCTAATGGCTGGGTTTTATCAATTAGTTATTCTATCCATCCATAAACCCATCCATCCATTTATCCCTACATAATTTGATCGCAAAACTAATCCATGAATAAATTAATCTATCAATTATTCAGTTCATAAATTCATAAATTAATCCATCAATCAATCCATCATTCGATCACTCAATCAATCCATAAATTCATTCTCGATTAAATTTTTAATCAATCTCTTCATCTACAATCAATCCAATTAATCCAGCAATCGTACCATTCATGCATCCATCCATCCATCAAGCAATTAATTCAATCAATTGATTAATTTATCGTTTCTTTGGTAGCACACATACTTTTTTTTAGGTTAAATAAAGATGCTTGAGAAAAGGGTATTTAATAAGATTTGGAATAAAAAGAGAAATCAATATTTGCTTGAGAAAGTACAACCGAATTGAAACAAATCATGAAAGGTGTAAAAAGATTACAAACGATGGTTGACGTTCAACTCAATGCCGTAACTAATAAACGTATAATGCACCAATCTGTCGCTCAGATCAAACCTGATGAATGAGACTATCAGCAGACTGTCAGTGGCACAGCGTCAGTCTTTCGGCTCATGGTTCGGTCGCTCATTGGACATGGGAAACTTGACAACAGGCGGCCCATCCTTCATCCGAGACTGCGGTAACCTGATCGTGTACCTACCGTTCCGCAGCTTCCAGCACCTCTCACCTGCTCAGGTAACAGCCATACCTCCTTTACCACTGACACTCGACCCGTCCTGGCTCCGTACAAGGGTCTGTCGCTGGTCAGGTGGCTCCTTTTGTGAGGGACAAGACTGCAAATCAGCCGTCCGTAAACAAATATAGGAGCATGAATTAAACAGGACTGGGTGTGGTAGATGATCAAACAACCGACACAAAGGAAGGTGTTTGAAGTTCTTTCCCGGATTGGAAACTGACACTGGATATTAGTAGCCATTTTCTTACAGTTGTTGTTGTTGATTAATATGAAACGAATCTGCCTTTATTGTATGTGTGTTTGTTTCTTAGGTCTTGGACGGTCTGGATGTTCTACTGAGGAATGAGTTGGGAGCATTGAAGCAGCAGTTTGTAGCTCAGAAAGTTTTTGGTGTATACAAGAACCTCACCACTGAAGACTTTAGAAGGTTTGGACATGATCTTAAGTGGAGAAAAGACAAGAAGAATCTGTGTTTCTTCCAAAGCACGAAGCTGTTTATAAAAACCGAGGGTGCATGTAAAAGTTTCCGTAACTATTAGGGAAAAAATGGCTGACCTTTTCAGAGTATAACCTGTGGTTTTAGCTGGTGTTTAGAAAATATATAACGATTTATAGCTTACATTCCATGTTAGTGTTTTGAACCTATGCCCACCTCTCTAACCTCTTTGTTGGGGCCCATGTCCACGTATCTGACCCCTCTTTTGTGGCCTATGCCCACCTCTCTAACCTCTTTGTTGGGGCCCATGTCTACCTACCTGACCATGTCCACCGCTCTAACCTCTTTGTTGGGGCTTATGTCCACCTACCTGACCATGTCCACCGCTCTAACCTTTTTGTTGGGACCCATGCCCACTTCTCACTGCACAGAGAGGAAAGTGTTACAGAACGTTCCATAGTGGAAACATTCTAAATGAATTTATCTTTCAGGTTTTATAATTAAGTAGATCATAAATATACAATGTAAACGTCATGCTATCAATGTATTTTAGGTTAGCTACACTGACCTGCCAAGCTAGCAAAAGTGATCTGCTAGCGTATGTGAACACCAGCGCATTCCCCATGATCCAGGAGAACATCAGGACATGTGTAGTACAAGGCACCTACGTTCCAAGCAACATAGTAAACAAACACACACACACACACACACACACACACACACATACATACATGTTACAATGATTAAAACGTATATTGTATATTGTCTTTCAGATTTCCACTCTGTTTTTTACAAATGGATCTGAGCTTCATTCTCCTGCTGCGCTCACTTCTCAAAAGATCTCACAGCTCGCACCATTACTGCCTCGACTGGGGGCAGAGTTTCTGCAGCAGCTCAATCAATCGCAGCTTGTTCCTGCTTTCAGGAGCCTGACCTCTGTACCTTTTACACCTACACAGGTATGACACCGTTTCTCCTTTCACGAATTATCAACATCTAGCATTGTGTGTCACAGATGTGTGTGTATGTGTCTGTCTCGTGTTCTAAGTCTGTATGTCTTCAGAATTTTCTCAACCTTCACTGTTTCTTCCGTCCTGTCAACCTTCTCTCTCTCTGTCTTTTTACTGCTCAAACCCGTCTCATTACTCATTATTAATCCACTCACCAGCTGTTGGCATGCATGTGTTCAGAATTTTAAGAAAGGTCAGAGGTCAGGCTTTTCAGTGTCTAGCAAATGAGATCACATGAACAGGTGGGACACTGATGACAATTCACACCCATATAGTTTAAAAAAAAAGACCCTTGTGTGTGTGGTGAGCAGGGTGAGTGTTATATCAGTGTGGCAGATGGAGCAAATAAACTGATTAAATTATAATAATTATATAAATCTTCTTTAAAATAAATCCATGTATCTGGAGAGAAACTTTAATTATTCCTCAAACTGATGAAACATTTCTTTTTTTCCAGGCTGCTGTTATTATAGACAAGATATCATCCAGCCTGAATGTAGGTGTATGTGTGTGTATATATATGTGTGTGCGTATGTGTAGGTGTATGTGTGTGCGTATGTGTGGAGTTAAAGAGGTTAGGGGATATGAGCTGGATGTGGGGCTGTGGGTTAGGGTATAGGAATTAGGATTAGTGATAGAGGCTAGTGATGGGAAATGGGTTGGGGGTTTTTGGTAAAGGGGTTATAGGATATGGGTTAGGGATGGGGATAAGAATTCAGGAATATGGATTAGGGATAGAGGTTATGAGTTAGGGGATAGGGAATAGAAGTTAGGGATTAAGGTTATGGTTAGAGGTTAGTGATAGGGGATAGGGAAAATAGGTTAGGGATAAGGGTTAGGGTTATAAATAGGAGTTAGGGCTTAGGGATCGGGGAGGGGAGTTAGGAGATAGGCTTACATACAGTTTCTACGGAATAAAAACTATTACAACTGTGTGTGTGTGTTTTAGTTGTTAGATCCTGGGACTTTTGGCAGTCTGCTGAGTGGTGTAAGAGCTGAGTCTCTCTCCACAATGTCCTCGAGTGTCCTGCGTTCCACCCTGTCCAACTTCAGCCAGTATAAACCACAGCTGACTCCCCCGCAGGTCAACGCCATTATTACACGGCTCTGGGTGAGGTGTTACACACACACACACACACACACACACACACACAATTTTGTATTAGCATTTCTAATCTTGAATCTAATTTCTCAGACTGCTCCAGCTGTGGTCACATGGTTAGATGAGGCAGAGTTTCTGCTCTCTGACACGCCCCTCCTGTGTGTGATGCCTCAAACTAACCTTCTTCTTGCCAATAGCACTGCTCCTTTTACACACATCTGGAACACACAACAGGTAGACACTCATCAACACACACCTACAACATCAGGTCAGGTACAGAAACACACATACACACTGCAAATACAAAAACACACCTTATACAGACTGATACATTTCAGTTACACATACACACCTTATACACATACACAGTTTATATGCACCTGAATCCTACTTCAGGTACACACACATCATATACCCAATGCAAATACACATACACACTGAAACACACTGCAGAGATACACAAACCCCTGGAACACAAAATGAAATGTTTCTTTGTTGCTGTGTTTATTTCCTTCAGGCTAAAACTCTGTTTAATGTGATCACGAGCCAATCAAATTTGACGATACAGGGATTTAGGTGAGAGTCACTTAAACATCATTATGATTTAACACGTTTAGGAATCATTTTGCATTGTGTGTGTGTGTGTGTTTGCATTCAGGTCTTTGGGAACGGTGGCTCAGGGCGTAAGCTGTAATATCTTGTCACAGCTTTTTCAGATTTCTGTATCGGCATCTTCGGTGCGTGACCTCCTGCAGGTGCTAAGGGAGCAGCTGGTGCCTCTTCACCCATCACTGGTATTTTTTTCTCCACAAACATCATACAATATATAATATCCTAAAAGCTTGGTTTATGGATAAACATTGGATGAACTGGATGAACATTTTCCCTTGTCCTCTCTAATCTAGAAAAAATGTCTGATGGATGAAATGTACAAGTCGAATTTTTTCACTGAGTTGCTTGATGATATGGGAGCGGAGATCGCGCTATCTATTCCGTAAGTCATTTCAACTGCATCACCTGGAGTCAGAAAGAGAGTGTGAGAGAAAAGAGTAAGAGTGATGGAGTGAAAGAGAGAGGGAGAGAGAATAAGGTGGGAAGAGAGAGAGCTGGAGAGAGAGAGTGGGTGAGAGTGAGAGAAAGCAGGAGAGAGAGAGAGTGTGTGTGAGATAGTGAAAGGGAGAGTCAGAGTTACAGTGCTGCTGTGGTGCTGCTCCTTTGTGACCAATAGGAATGGAGGATTGATTGTTATGCACTCCTAACCAATAGGAATGGAGGATTGATTTTTTTTATGCACTCCTGACCAATAGGAATGGAGGATTTATTCTGTTATTCATTACTGACCAATTGGAGTGGAGGATTCCTGTCCATGTTTTATTCTTACTGTTGATTTGTATGCTGTTTTGTAGGATAAGTATGGTAAAGAGGTTCTCCCCAGTGATGATGGACTCTCTGAGGAAGATGATTGTTCAGGATCCTCAGTACTTCCTGTTGATGCCCATGATCAAGCAGGTCATGCTGGTAGAGAAGATGGTGCAGAGTTTGGTCAGTACTTCCATTACCCAGGAAACAATCCCCATCACAGGGTTTAAGATCTTTTACACATAGGGCTAAAGGCAGGGGTACACCTTGGCCAGGTTACTAGTCCATTGCAGGGCCACCTAGACAAGAACACAAATACCACTACCTGTTAGTGTATTAGTTATCAACTACTAGTCCATGCTGGTTTACTGTTTAATACCTCCCAGTAAGAAGATTTCAGGTTGGTGTCCCTTGCATGGGTCTTTCTATGTGACGTTTACGGGGGTTCACTTGGGTTTCCTCCCACACAAACTTGTATATTAGATTAATTAATTGAAAATGAATGACCTTAATAGTCTGATGTCTCCCTCCCTTTGTCATGTGGTATTTAGGGCCTGAACACGGGTTCATACACTGAGGAGGAGTTTCGTTCATTAGGTGTCATGGCGACGTTTGTGGTGGACACTGTCTTCCTGCAGCTGGACAGGAGATTCTTTGTGGATAGCATCGAATTTCTACAAGGTTTCTGTTATAATTCTAGCAAAGGAGACGTTGTAGCAGCGATTCTGCAGGAAGGCGATACGTTTGGGTGAGCAAAGAAAATCATCAAAAGCACCTTCTGTATATTGAATCCTGATACGTATTGATAGTTAATTAATACCTGGAGTTTTCTGGTATTTAATTAATTGTGTTTTTCTTTCTTTCTATCTAAAGGCCAGTCCAAAGCTGGAATTCAACAACTCTGATTCAAGTAGACAGGTTCCTCCTCTTCCTGCCCCAAGAGATCATCCAGCAGATTCCTCCAGTACGTCAGTTTAGCAGATGAACAGGGGATCAACAGCGCCCCCTAAAGGAATTTATTTACTTATACACCATAGCGAGTCTTCCTTTTATTCACAAAAAATCATAAATAATGTCCTTATCCAGTGTGACTTACATTTATCCATTTTTTTCACTCCATTTGTGCACTTGTGGGTTAAGGGCCTTCTTCAGAGGCTTAGCATTGATTGGTTGGTGGTATTAGTTCTTTGAATCCATGATGTACCGCTTCCCCTGGCTACCAGAATCCACCATAACACTACTGACACGTTCATACTGTCATACTGATAGATGCTGTTATGGTAAATTGCAAATGTTTGCACACCCTTCATTTTGAACACAATGTTTAATGGAATGTAATGTAAAATCGGATAATCTGATGTTCCAATATCTAATTATGGGAAAAAAAGCTTTAACATCATGGAAAATATCAGTAGATAAATGATAATTGGTCGATCTGTAGTGTGAGGTATGTATTTTGTGTCTCCCACAGGCTCTGATGAGTCTGGAGA
The DNA here is from genome assembly GCA_026260255.1 of Pseudolaguvia tuberculata. Taxonomy (NCBI): domain Eukaryota; kingdom Metazoa; phylum Chordata; class Actinopteri; order Siluriformes; family Sisoridae; genus Pseudolaguvia; species Pseudolaguvia tuberculata. The sequence goes on along the minus strand of JAOTRA010079690.1, from coordinate 6,902 downwards.
GTGTCGAGAGGTTGTTCAGCAGGCAGCAACAGTGGGAAAACGGAGACGTCGGAACTCTGTGTCAATCCCATACTGAAACGCTCTTAACCAGGAAGCAGTTTGTGTTGCAGTATTTCTCAGGCTCGCTGAAACTGGAACGCGGTGAGTTCCAAACTTTCTAGATGACATAACACTGATGTGTGACTAATTTACTTTGTAAATAACTCATATAAATTGGTTGGTGACGGTATGATTAAAACAATTTTATTTATATTCTCCTGATTTGATGTCTACAGCATCGCTCTCAACCTCCAGCCCACCTCCGTCCTGTGACAGTGTGCAGGTGGCTGGTTCGGCTGTTTGGCCTGTTACCAGTTTGATCAACATGTCATCGCCGGATTTCCGTCAGTGCCTCGAGCTCCTTGGTCAGGAGCCGTCTTTCACCTCCGACCAGCTTTCGTTGCTGCTTCAAAAAACCAAACAGGCAACTAGTTTAATAATATATTCCGAAAAAAAATCATCCATCAGACTGTAATAGCACAGACATTCATCAAAATTCATTCATTCATCTTCTAACACACCGATCCCCTAATCCAGTGACACAGGGTCTGCTGGAGCCTATCACAGCGCACATAGGGCGAGAGGCAGGTGTTGGATGGATGGATGGATGGGGCCCCCGTGACCCAGAATTAGTGAATAAGCATGTTTGAAGATGAATGAATAAATTAATGTTATACTGTACAATCTAATTCAAAACTGCACTAATTTGGCTGATCACATAAATGTGAAGAGATTTGCTAATAAATATGTTGATAGACTGGTTTCATGATGTTTCAGATTAAATAATTTGATTGGACAACAATTTTTTTCTGTCCTGTTAAGTTAATAAGCGATATAGAAGTGTGTGAAGAGTAATTTCAGTGTAAGGTGTTTCCACAGGTGTACGGCGCCGTTTCCTCCTTCACGCCATCTATTATTGCTCAGCTGGGACGCATCGCCCTGCCGCTTTCACTGGATGAACTGGCATCACTCAAACTGTCCGAGATTCTCTCCATTGCACCTTTAGGGGCCGTCAGCAGCTGGACCAAGAAGCAGGTATCAACTGACACAAAAGAAAAACTGATACACCGAACATTCAATCTTTTTTTTTTTTCTAAATTTGATTACATCTGTTCTGTTTATCAGTTAGAAGTTTTGTTCTCCACCTTCCTGAACGCCACCAAACAAACCCCGCATCAGCTGAATTCCAGCTCTTTGGTGGCTTTAGGACATATTACATGTGGGATCGAACCTCCGGTCATCAATACGCTCAATCCTCTAGAGTTCAGGTGAGGGAATGTGATTAATTAAGAGATTTGAGTAGTGAAATCCTTTTAACTTCCAATTGGGTCTACTGTGAGACAGTAGGTGCATTGTGGGTAAACTTTGTGATAAACGGATGCTATTCATTCTTCTTAGTTCTTAGCAGAGTGACTAACATTTTTTAACTAACAATTGAGTATTAAAGTGGTAGCTTGGTGGTAATGGAAATCGACCCACAGACACTGTAAAAAATATTCTATTGTTTTCATTTACAGAATTTAGCAGACACTTTCATTCAAAGCAGATATATGCAATTATTTCATTCATACATCAAAACGTTTGGAAGTAAAGGGCCTTTCCTAAGGGCCCAGGGGTGGTACTGGAAATCAAACTCACAATCTTCCTGTTGTACCATAGTAAACATTGAGCCACCCTATTATCTTGCTGCACGTAATGCTAGTAATGCGCGCTTGCGTGGGTTTTCTGCGGGTACTCCTGTTTCCTCCCACAGTCCAAAAACATGGAATTGTAAATTGCCCATAGGAGTGAACGTGTGTGTATAAACGGGTAACATTAATGAATGCATGAATCTTACTACTGTATTTTCCGGATTATAAGGCGCATTAAGCAGTGTTGTAGAGGGGATGACTGGCTCTGTGTCCCACTTTTGTGCCCCTTACGAATTGAACCAGGACTGATCCTAGGACTGATCCCAGGACTAAACCAGGTCTATCCTTGGAGTTGAGAGACAGAACCCAGAGGAGCCCACAGAGCAGGGTGTCTGAAAAAGTGTGATTGAGTGCTGACTGTGTTTAGCCCCATGAGGCAAGAAGCTCTGCGTTGGTCCTTTCGCCTGCGGTCACAAAAGTCGAACTAAAACATTTAGACAGATTTTTGAGCACCAGAGCAACTTATACCACATACAATCTGTTTGAGGTCAGTGAGAACAACCAGAATTAATATATAAAGCGCACCGGATTCTAAGGCACACTGTCGATAGTTCCCACTCTCAATGTGGCTCCTGACTTTAGGTGTGACTTGAGACCTAATCTGTACATTAGACCATTTTTCCATAAACAGAGACCATCAATTTAAAATGTGATCATTGCCCTTTAACACGGCAATCATACTTTTAAGATAAGGAAGCAAGATCTCTGTGTAGCTATTTGCTGACATTTCTGTCAGAAAGTACCATATAGAACATATAGTCCAGTCTCTGCCCCGGAGGGTCATGGTGTCCTGCAAAGTTTAGCTCCAACCCTAATTAAACACACCTGTACCAACTAATCAAGATTAGCTGGACACTTACACATAGGTGTGTTGAGGCAAGTTGAAGCTAAACTGTGCAGCCCTCCAGGACAGAGATTGCCCACCCCTGAGCCCAGGGCCGGTGTCCTAAACAACAAATCAATAATTGCTATTACATGTATAATTGCAAGTGCACTTGAAACTTGCAGAAAGGTGTCTTGAGGCAAGTTGGTGGTAGTCTCTGCAGGACACCGGACCTCCAGTACCAAATTTGGACTAGTTTCTACTTCCTCCTTTCAGTTCCTGATAGCCAGTCTGAACCTCAGACATTAGTGGGCTTGTGGGGAAAGTGGTAGCTTAATGGAAGGAAGATTGTGGGTTCATCCTAGCTGGCACTGTTTGGTGCCTTAGCAAGACCCTTAACCCTCCCCCAATTGCTCAGTTATATGAAATGAATTAAATGTAGGTCACTATGGATAACGGCCTCTGCTACTGTAATGTTATGTGATGGTGTTGTTTGTGATATCAGTAAGGCTGTGCTTTGGCTCGGACGTCTGAATCTGTCCTGTTCTGAGGATCAGCTGCAGGCCGTCGTCTCTCTGCTCAGCACCAGTCTTGTGTTTGGACCCATCAGTAACTGGGGTCCACAGGTGTTTCTTGAGATTGGAGCATTCGCTGGTAAGAAAGTTTAAAAAAAAAAAAAAAATTATTAAAAAGTATATATATGATTCCTTATAGGGTGCGGTAGTGTAGTAGTTAGCACAGTCACCTCACAGCAAGAATGTTCCGGGTTCGATTCCTGTACGTCCGGTCTTTCTGTACATGTTTTTACTCTATGTGCACTGTTTCGTCCTCAGTGTCTCTGTCCCTCATAGCTTCATCTTGATTCTTGCTGATATCCTTCAGTCTCACAGCGCTCCTGACAAATTTCTCTGAACGCTTTCACTTCTTCACCTCTTCAGCCTGTAATCTCACTGCTCCATTTCTCACACTTTCATTAACACTCATGTGTTCTGTCTCGTACACAGCTGGAATTCCCGACCTGGCCATGTCCGCTCTGGTAAAGGAGCAGATAGAAGGAATTACGCCGCTCACCATCTCACTTATTCCAGCCAAGAAGTTTGCAGTGAGTGATTCCTTTACTGTAGATGCACAAGAGATTCGGGGGAGTCTGAATAAGGATTATGATGATGATTAGGATTAAGAATAAGATTATGATGTTGATGATGATAAAGATGAGAATGCAGCTGATGGTGACAAAGATTAGAATGAGGATGATGATCGTTTTAAATGATGAGGATTAGGATAATGATGCTGATGATTAAGAGAAAGATGACTATAAGAATGCTGCTACTGATGATAATACTTCTAATAATAATAATAATGAGGATGATGTGATGATAAAGCTATGGATGATGATGAGGAGAATGATGATGAAATGGATAAAGATGATAAGGACGATGATGAAGCGGAGAAGGTGGAAGATTATGATGGGGTGGGTGGTGATTATAAGGAGGATAAAGACAATAAGGAAGAGGATGATCATATGAATGATGATGGTGAACTAAGTGTGTCTGTTCGAAAGAAAGGATAAGAAATGAGACACAATGTTCATTACCAATGAAACGTAGTGACTTTATTAAACACACTGAATGTTCGGTAACATACACACTCTGTGGTTATCGTCATGTGCAGGTGGTGTTTAATCAGGCGCAGATCAGCGCCTTCAGCTACCAGCAGGCAGCAGCGGTAACTGCAGCCCAGCACTGGGAACTCAGCTCCGTACAGCAGACGGCTCTGTCCATGGTGCTCAACCCTTTCGAGGACAAACCTGTGGATTTCAGAGGTGTGTGTGTGTGTATTGTGTGTGTGTGTGTGTGTGAGTGACGCATGCGCTTTATTGGCTCTGATGATTTCTTTTAATTCGTTTACAGACAGGTCATTAGGGGTAACGGCTGAAGTCTGTCCTCTCTGCCGTGTCTGCAGTCTGCTGGTGGTCTCCTTGACATTCCTCCTCTAGATCTGCATATCATTTACAAGAAGGACAAAAAAAAATCTCTTTATTGTTAACGAGCAATGTCTGCGATATGATTTCATAAAAACACTTTACTTTAATCACTGTTTATTTAAACATTTTAATTTTGCGTTAAAGGTTACAGATTATTTTTTGTTTATTCATTCATTCAATCAGTTCATGTGTCAGTCAGCCATTCATTATTTCATCTTCCAACCAGCTGATTCTATAATTCAGTGTCACTGCGGTTTGTTGGAGCCTATTCCAGTGCACATAGGGCAAAAGGCAGGAGTACATACTGGACAAGTCACCAGTCCATTGCAGGGCCACACATAGACAAACACACACACTTTGTTTATATTTACTTGTGTTGTATTCTTCTCTGTTTTAGTTTATTGTGTCTATAAGGTTATACATTTTGAGTTATTTATTTATTATACAGGTGTTTATATATGTATGTGATATTTATTCCCATTAGTGTTTTTTGTGTATAGTATTGTTTCTAAACAATCCTACCTACCTGAACACTTATGCAGCAAACATCCACCACAGATTGTTTTGCCAGTTTTGGATATGCATTAACAAAAACCTCTGATAGATTAATAATCAAAGGCAGAATAAAACAAAGTAAGGAAACACACACACACACACACACACACACACACACACACAAGAATAACAACATTCATTACCTATGAATGAATCATTTTTTCGGTTATAGTTAATGCTCTTCTCCCAAGTCCTTTTCATATTGGTGGTCAAGAAGGGAAAAAACCATCAACAAGCTTTTCTCTGGCTGTTTAAACAGTCCAAAGCGCTATTTACCCTTATGTGTCCTTTCTGAAAAATCCAGAAAATGAGGTAAAACGGAAGGCATTATTTATGAGCCAGTTCAGAACATTGAGAAAACACATGTACACTTAAAGAAGTGTAAAAACGGTATATACACACCTCGCCATTTCCTGCTGCACTGACTGCCCATTTGACTTGAACCTTGTTTCTTGCGCTGACTGTCCACCGACACTGGACTAGTTCCCCATATTCTGTTGTCCAACGCCTTTACCAACACGCCAGATTCTGGGCTGTGTTCATGATGTCAGCTAACGGAACCTGATAAACAATAAAATGTGACTTTAACACTTAAACTGTTAACACCGGTGTATCACGGTGATATTCCGTGACCGGTGTATTACAATAATATTTATACCGTGACCAGTGTATTACGGTGATATATACCGTGACCAGTGTATTATAATAATATATATACCGTGACCAGTGTATTACGGTGATATATACCGTGACCGGTGAATTACAATAATATATATACCGTGACCAGTGTATTACGGTGATATATACCGTGACCAGTGTATTACAATAATATATATATATACCGTGACCGGTGTATTACAATAATATTTATACCGTGACCGGTGTATTACAATAATATATATACCGTGACCAGTGTATTACGGTGATATATACCGTGACCAGTGTATTACAATAATATATATATATACCGTGACCGGTGTATTACAATAATATTTATACCGTGACCGGTGTATTACAATAATATATATACCGTGACCAGTGTATTACGGTGATATATACCGTGACCGGTGTATTACAATAATATTTATACCGTGACCGGTGAATTACAATAATATATATACCGTGACCGGTGTATTACGGTGATATATACCGTGACCAGTGTATTACAATAATATATATATACCGTGACCGGTGAATTACAATAATATATATATATACCGTGACCGGTGTATTACGGTGATATTCCGTGACCGGTGTATTACGGTGATATATACCTTGACCGGCGTATTACGGTGATATATACCTTGACCGGCGTATTACGGTGATATAGACCGTGACCGGTGTATTACGGTGATATAGATACCGTGACCGGTGTATTACGGTGATATAGATACCGTGACCGGTGTATTACGGTGATATATACCTTGACCGGCGTATTACGGTGATATATACCTTGACCGCGTATTACGGTGATATATACCGTGACCGGTGTATTACGGTGATATAGATACCGTGACCGGTGTATTACGGTGATATAGATACCGTGAAAGGTGTATTACGGTGATATATACCATGACCGGTGTATTACGGTGATATATATACCGTGACCGGTGTATTACAATGCATGTACACAAGCTGTGTGTAAATCAACACTGAAAACTGCTCATTCTTTTATGTAACGTTAGTCCCACCTCATCACACTACAGGCTGCAGTGAACACCTGGAAACACCTGGAAACCCATACCGGATCGGTCGCGGCCCGGGTTAACAACGACCGCCACATGTACTGTTAGCCGACAGGGTACCGGTG
>JAOTRA010079675.1:0-13080 GCA_026260255.1 Pseudolaguvia tuberculata | reverse complement strand
CCTCCTGTCTTTTTGACAACGCCACTGTCTCTAAACCGTACAACATTGCTGGTCTCACTACAGTTCTATAAACTTTCACCTTGTCTGTAATCAGTCTGTAAAAAGTAAAATTTTCTATACAAATGATCGGCCATTCTCCTCCGAACACAGAGGTTCTATGATGATGATATTAGTTTTGTCTCTGTGATTTGGTAAGGATTTGTTGAGGTCATGTCACTTAAGATTTTTGTTTCGTGTTGTTGTATCTGTATCTCCTATTCCAGCTCTAAGCAACTTTTACAATTCTCTCGACTACACTCACCATCTCTACTGTCAAGTGTAGCTTTGCTGTGTGTGATTTCACTCGTCCTGAAAGGATAAATGACTGACAGGATGATAGAGGAGGAATTAATGCTCAACAGATCCGGAGAGTCAATGATCATCAAAAATCAACATCACCGTCGTCACCACTGAACATTATACACAGCCTGTGTGACTGCAGGACTGAAATCAAAGTGAGAGCAAATTTAGACATAATTTTAATTAAAACAACATATTAACAGCGACTCCCAGGTGATTCAAAATTACAGACTTTACCCAACTATATTTAGCAAAATTACCCAACTATATTTAGCAAAGGGGGATGGAGCATTTTGGTAGCAGAACTCTAAGACAATAATCACGGGATGTCTGGCTGAAACCCTGTGATGCTGCAGGACACAATTCTGCTTATAAATAGACATCTTATACAAGACATTATCTATAAACTGATAGATTTACCTTAGGTCAAACTTTTATCCTAAAATCCTCTCTGGTTTAATCATCTAATTTTTCATCACCTAAACATTAATTTAAAAATTGTATCAGAGACATTTTTGTTCCTTGAAAGCTGTTTTGAGATATTGTCCTTAGTTAAAAACGTTCCAGGAATAAAAGTGAATGAAAGCTTTTCAGAGAGACTAATTTCCTAATAACTGCTCACAAAGTATCAGACAGGCGAGTAACACATTCCGGCTGCAGGTCTCATTAACACACCATAAGACTGTCACTCAGCAGCGAAACACGCTAATCAACCCTGAACTGATCACACTAAACTGCTCAAATCAGACAAGAGTGAGCTTTCGGCGGCAGACGGAAACTGAATAAGAGAAGTAAAATAAAGAGGATTACAGATAGCTGTATTGAACTCAGTCCCTACTGTTTTGTGTATCTCGTCTGTATCTCATTTCATGTATCTAATTCACAAAATCTTTCTGAAATATCAGGGCCAGAATTACAAGAAAGTATCAAAAGTTTTTGGCACAAGTCAACAGATGGCAGCACACTGCTGCACATAAGGTCACATGAAGCAAGCCCTTGCATGTTGGCATGTCCCAAAACTTTTTGATACCTTCTTGTAATTTGGAATTTTAAATAAGCGGTAACTTCTCTCACACTCTGCATGAAACCCATGAACACAAATTATGATATGATAATTATAATAATGTGTCTTCTCATAGAATAACAAAACTCAATCTCAAATAATAATAAGCCATCAACTCAATTAACATCAAATACATTCATTCATTCATTCATCTTCTTACCCGCTTATTCCCAAATCTGGGGTCACGGGGGTCTGCTGCGCCTATCCCAGCACACATAGGGCGAGAGGCGGGGGTAAACCCTGGACGGGTCGCCAGTCCATCTCAGGGCAACACATAAACAAACAACCATTCACACACACATTCACTCCTATGGATAATTTACAATCACTAATTGACCTAATCTGCATGTTTTTGGACTGTGGGAGGAGTACCCAGAGGAAACCCACACAAGTGCGGGGAGAACATGCAAACTCCGCACAGAAAGATCCCGGCCCGGGATTCGAACCCGGGACCTTCTTGTTGTGGGGCGACTGTGGATTTAAAACTGAAGACAAACAGCAGGAAAAGGATCACAATTAGCCACCAGCAGAAAGCTAAAGCCAACACATGTTTCTAAATCGATGGACATTATTCCTTAGCATCACACAGAGACAAAGCGTGAGAGACATAATGAGAGACATACAATGAGAAAGACAGAGTGAGCTAGAGAAACAGAGTGAGAGAATGATGAGAGAGAGTGAGACAGCAATAGAGAGTGCCAAAGAGACGGAGTGAGAAAGAGACAGAGTGAGAGACAGAGACTGAGAGAGAAAGAGACAGAGAGTCTGGCAAGCAGTAGCATTGATGAAAGACTAACTAAAAAACAGTTGGGAAGTTTCCAGTTTCCATTCCTGAGGTCCCACTTTATTCCCCCCTATGAGCCAATAAGCACTCATACACAAAGTCAACTGTTCTGGTGTAAGATGTCAGCTTGCTTTTTTTCTAGCACTGACCACCACAGAGACCCTACATAAAGGTGCCATCTGATCTTTCAGAGTGGGGAGGGAGAGTGGATGGGATGCAAAGTCACCTAATAAAAGAAGCTCTGCTTAGAGACAGATGGGCCAACAATCCATTTATTATTAAGTGATCCGCAGTTCTAATGGCACATGTATAATAGTTTTTATTTTTAAATCTTCCAGCAGAAACTATTTGCATAACAAAATTCTGCAATTCATATCAAATGTTTTCAATGTTGGAGCTAGAGGAAGCCTGAGCTCAACAACAGATCTGACATGTGACAGGCTGTATGGAGCAGAACATCTGATTAAAGTACAAAAATGACTGAGAGGAAAGAGTAACAAATCTTCGAGTAGTCTGCCAATCACCAGCCTCAGACCCTGCGGCTCAGCATCAGAACAAACCAATAACCACCCACCAATTTTCCCCATTTAACAGATGTTTTTAATCAGAACATCTTAAATTTAGAAGCTAGAACACTGATTTGAGGTTCTTTGGTTTGATTTACAGGATCACCAAGCTGCCAATGTTGGTCTCTTAAGCAAGGCCCCTAACCCAAAACTACTCAGATGGATAAAATAAATGATTGTAAGTCGATATGCCAAGGATGTAAATTTGAACGAGTGTACTTACTCCTTAAGATGATCTTGGCATGACTGATTTTCTGCTGGTGTAAACGGCTCACTTCTGCGGCAGGCATCATGCTCTACTTCTTCTATCCTCTTTAAAAGCCTGTTTCAAATTCTTTATAACTTTTTTAGATCATCCGGCCTAACCGCAGAGAAGAAATAAAGACAAGTTTCTCCTCAGAAAAGCTCAAGCTTCCTACCCTCTCAGGAGGAAGACAACACTGGGAACTGAGGCTGCAAGTTTATCATTAAAAAGTGAGCCACACCCTTACTTATCTCATCATCATCATCATTTCAAAACAGTCTCGTGATGAATCATGTCATATGGTGTTGTAAGCAAAGATATCAACACACAGGAGCTGAGAGCACTTCCCAAAAACACACTGACTACCAAACTAACCCCCAGGCCAGAATTTAACCAGATACCATCAAACTTTATTCAGACAGATTCATTAGTCAGAGTGACGGTCCAAACTGTCACGACACACCAGATAATCCCAGATACCAGACCTGTGCTCCTCTCTGTCAACATGTCTGAGTATTTATACCCGGGGTAAAGGCAGAAAGATCCAACACCTGACCCGACACATGATGATCTCAGGCACATAAATTAGACTGCTAAACACAAGCCAGTGACCAGATCCAAAAATAAGAGCTTTAAAAAGATGTTTATGCAGACCTGTAAAATAATAACATTCACTGCTGAACTATGTTTCTCCAGTCAGTTCAATCATTCTGTTGCAAATTTACTCTGAAATTATTGCGTGTGTGTTTTAGAGACTCACCTCCTTAGACTTATATTTTGAGTTGGTGAAGCAGATAAACTTTTAGGATAGCTACAGATCACTTTTAATATCTCCATCAAGAAGTTTACCAAGTAAAAGCCCAGTTTAATTAATTAATTATCATTTTACAAAGAAATATAAATCTATATAAATAATTCTTGCCCAATTCTGTGACTGTATAAAATCTGAAACCATCAAAACGAACCTTCAGACGAGTCATGACAACGTCTGGTGTGACAACCTAGACAACCCTGACAGCTAATCATACATGAGAGAACAACTTCAGCATGTTTTTATCAGCCATATCCAAAAACAGATGACACCTTCACTAGGTGTGCTTATGGTCCAGGAGCTTGTGACAAATCTTAAGGTAATGCATGTGTAAATTGTATGTGATATACCGTGATTTATTGTGATGTATCAGGGACCCATTGTGTTGTATGCCCTACTGATAACACATCCTGCAATACTTGAAAAGAATAAAAAAATTAAAACAAATTGCTAAAAATACAACAAATACAAATCTAGAGGTGCTTTTTCCATCATGTCATGAAAATAATGATAGCAGTATTGGATATTTTACACAGCCCTATAGATTAGTGTTCCTGTGAACATGTCACATGTCTGCAAACAGCTTGTTTGTCTTACTTTAAATAGTTTGTAATAGAATTTCAATATCACAAAACTCCAGCTGTGTAACTGGCCAGCTCTGATGTCAGACACGCTACGCTGTTCAACAAGTAAACATGCTGCTAATGATGAAACCACTGAAGCAAGCGCATATCCGCGCTGGCTAAACTGCAGCAAATCAGCAAATGACCACAAGCTGCTAACCAAAATAGCACATGGTCATCATAAACAACTGTAAAATAGCCTGGAGGTAACCGGCACACTAGCGGACTATTCAAGAGTTTTACATCAGGAATCACCCCACCAACATAGCACCCTTTTCCACTGAGAGTTAAGGGTCCTGCTGAGGGGCACAGCGGTGTGCTAGGATGTAAAACTCAATCGGTAGTCCAACATCATATCCCTTAATGCATCACTGGTATATATACTAATTTCGAGTATAGTAGTTGCCCAGGACTTGTGCATGGCTTGGAAACACATGCTCCTGATGTTTGTTTGTTCTGCATATTTTCCAGTTATGCCTACCCCACCAACTGATGATTACCGGCTTCAGATGTGTTCAGTCAATCAGAGGACAGGAGATATCAAATCACCAGGAGCCGCATGTACAAATACTTGCCTAGAATTAATAGTAAAACAATATGTACAGACAAAAAAAATTCTCGTGTGTTAAACTCATGTGTACAGAATCATGTGCATATTCTCTTTATACAACCCAACCAATCTGAAACTGAGCGCATGAGCAACTCCACTCTGTCTCCGCCTTCAAATAAATTCCTTTAAATATGTAATCGGTGAGTTTGGCAAAATCAATCAGCAAAAAAATCAAAAAAGGAAGAAAAGAAACTTTACAGAAAGTGAATTGAAGGTTGTGCTATCAGAGGTGGACACACACACAGCCACACATATATCCAGTGGATATATAGAACTATCAACGCATTATTCACCAAGAAGCCTGTCAGCTTGCAGCCTCCAAAAAATTATTTTGAAGACACCCAGTCAGGCTCCTCAATGACGACAATAAAAGAACACAGTGGCACACCTGGGTTTCTCTGAAAGCAGTTGAGTGTCTGATTTCTCTGGACTGGGAGAATGTGAGAATCCAGCGCGTAAGTGAAGAAGCCATAATTAACAGCACTTTGCATAATTAAGCACATCACTATAAGTTAATTAATAGATAGTGATAAAGAACGTGAAACTGCAGCTTCCCAGGGTAACAGGAGTAGGAGAGGATCGGGAGCTCCATGCACAGACACAAAGTGTGTCGAGATGCTGCAAACACACACACACACGTGCAGCACAAGTATTGTACACACACATACCAGCATATGACATTGGTTAAGCTGCTATTTATCAGGAATACCAACTGCTGGGCCGCTAGCTAAGGTCCCTGAACCTCAATTGCACAGTGTAAGGTACTCTGGCTAAGCAGGACTGATCAAATAATGTAAATGAAGATGTAAATACGATTACAGTTTGGCATTTGGCAAACGCTCTTATCCAGAGCAACTTACATTTTGGTCTCTTTTTTTTACAAGAAAAAAGGGCCCGCGGTGGATGCTTGGTAGAGGTGGGATTCAAACCCCGGTCTTTTTGGTATTAGTCCAACACCTTAACCACTAGGCTACCACTTTCCACACATAATACACACTTGTATTTACACTGCAGGCATTATGTGACCTAATTCTGTTTTTTGCCCTCCAGTGTGACAGGATTTAACCCACTGAAAAAAGATTTTTCTGATTTTTTACCTATTAATGTGAGTCGAGCGTCATTGAAATGACAGTGACGTCACATGACGTCAATTCAGTTGGACACCAACATTGTGATGATCTAGTTTATTTGACAATTCTACACAACTTTGTAATTGTGATATTCTTTAGGACATCTTAATATGATGTGGATGGAAAATTTGAATAATCATTCGATTTCCACTTTTTGACCATTAAAGAATTACAGGCAGTATGAATGAATGTCTGAGGACTTCATCCGCCATGTTGATACAGTTACTTGACCTCTGATGTCACAAGAGATTAAGTTGGATAATGTCTCATTTGATTCAGGTTAAATGAGTAACATTTCATTTTTTAACACCCTCATATGATGAGAGGTTTCTCATGCAGGATGGGATGGGATACCTCAAAATCTAGTATTTTTTCACATAAATCCTCAACCCCCCACCCCAAACTATTTCTTTCTCTGACTACACACACAGACAGACATACTCCATTCAGCACACACTACATACGCGCACACACCTCAATGAGATCTGCACTGTGATCAGTCAGTGAAGTTCATTGTATCACAGTTGCAAAATGTAGGTCAAGAACAACACGCACAAGCGCACGCACGCACGCACGCACGCACGCACGCACAAGCGCACGCACGCACGCACAAGCGCACGCACGCACGCACACAAAAACCAAACTGATTACAGTAAAGCGTGAAACGTTCTCACCCCCCACCCCCACATAAATAAGAAAAGGCCCATTCTGCTTTGGTCAGCAGAGATTATCCGCAAAATAGAAGATTTGATGTAGTGCTACTATAAATGCACCACTGCAATACACAAGCCAATTTTTATTACTTTTTATTTCTTAACCATTTAACCCCTCACATACTTTCACAAGATTCCTTTATATTCCATTATAGCTGAAAATGCAGCTGGGTCTGCTGAATGTGTATGTCTCACCTGCGTCCTGAGAGTTGAGCACCTCCAGCGCGTGCATCATAGCACTGGCAAATACATTTGCGTCCTCTTTACTGCCAAAGTTTAAGCCATACACCTGCCTCGCATCACGCCACTGATGGAATGTCAGTGTCGCCTGGTTATATTTCAGTCCCTTGGGAATGGCACAGTTTATCACCACCTGCAAAAGATAAAAAGACCACAATGTTTAACTTTCATATCTGTGTGATGCTAGCTCTGTTCCAGAATGACAATGTACAAACCCCTGATCTCCATGCTGTATTCTGAATGTTTTGGAGTAGAAGAATGTCTCCAGTCTTGATTGGGTTCCCAACTCATTTAAACTAAACACCTTTGGGATGAACTGTACCCCTGACTTGAACCCCAGACCTCCAAACCTCAACATTTGATCTCACTCATATTATTGAAACTGAATCAATGCAAATCCGGTCAAATAACCCAGTCTAGTGGAAAGACTATACACATGTGTGAGGTTATTATAGGAGAAAGAGACAATTTTTAAATCACACACTTTCAATTAGCAGCTATTCTTGTCTATTTTGTTTGGGATAGGCTCCAGTTGACCCCTGTGACCCCAAATTAGGGAATAAGAGGGTCAGAAGATGAATGAATGAATCAGTTTTACTGATTTTACCGGTTCTCCACTCATGACTCCAGAAAACCTAGGTTGTTCTTCATTACTTTCTCAGCACAAACACACAAATGAAAGGAATAAAAGTGCTAGAGCGGCTATCAAGAAATAGCCATTTTTGTTTTTGTTTTTTTCATAAATAAATTTTGTAACAATTACAACAAAGTGAAAAGTGCTGACATTTTCTCATTGTAATTTGTTTGTTTAGCATTTCAAATGACACACGCCTCAGGAGTTCTGGGAGAAATGGTGTGTCTGGCGCTTAACTCTTGTTTTTAGGTGTGATATGTTCATCTTAAGCATGAGCAATATACAGCATCTAAAGCAACATACAATTAAGGGCCATGCTGCAGCAGGAGCAGCCTGGTAGTCTTGGTCAAGCTGATGATATTTCATTGTAAACAACTAGAAAAACAATTTGTGCATATAGCGGGCTCTGAACACTAAACATGTCTGTTTGTTTATTGTGGTGTGGTGGGCCAGCTCTTATCCCAGAGCCTCTGCAGCATTGCAGTGCCGCTGGACTGGCAGACCGGGTTAGTGGTCCCTCTTTTTAAGAAATGGGACCGGAGGATGTGTTCCAACTACAGGGGGATCACACTCCTCAGCCTCCCTTAGAAAGTCTATGACAGAATTCGTCCGATAGTCGAACCTCAGATTCAGGAGTAACAATGTGGTTTTCGTCCTGCCCGTGGAACACTGGACCAGCTTTATACCCTCTTCAGGGTGCTGGACGGTTCATGGGAGTTTGCCCAACCGGTACACGTGTTTTGTGGATCTGGAAAAGGCTTTCGACCGTGTCCCTCGTGGTGTCCTGTGGGAGGTGCTCTGGGAGTATGGAGTTCGGGGCTCTTTGTTAAGGAGTAGAACCTTGGTTTGCATTGCTGGCAATAAGTAAAACTTGTTCCCAGTACGTGTTGGACTCCGTCAGGGCTGCCCTTTATCACTGGTCCTGTTCATTATCTTTATGGACAGGATTTCTAGGCGCAGCCAGGGTCAGGAGACAGTCAGGTTTGGGGACCACAGGATTTCATCTTTGCTTTTTGCAGACCTTCAGCGTGCACTGGGGCGGTTTGCTGCCGAGTGTGAAGCAGCCGGGATGGGAATCAGCACCTCCAAATCAGAGACCATGGTTCCCAGTCGTAAAAGGATGGATTGCCTCAAGTGGAGGAGTTTAAGTATCTCGGGATCTGGTTAACGAGTGAGGGAAGAATGGAGTGAGAGATTGACAGGAGGATTGGTGCATCTTCTACAGTAGTGCGGTCGATGTACCGATCAGTCGTGGGGAAGAAAGAGCTGAGCTGCAAAGCAAAGCTCTTGATTTACCAGTCAATCTACGCTCCTACTCTCACCTATGAGCTTTGGGTCATGTCCGAAAGGATAAGATCCAGGCGGCTGAAATGAGCTTCCTTCGCAGGATGGCTGGGCACTCCCTTAGAGATAGGGTGAGGAGATCGGTCATCCGGGAAGAGCTCAGAGTAGAGCCACTGCCCCTCCGCATCGAGAGAAGCCAGCTGAGGTGGTTCGGGCATCTGCCACGAATGCCTCCTAGACACCTCCGAGGAGAGGTGTTTTCGGGCATGTCCCACCGGGAGGAGGCCCAGAGGAAGACCCAGGACTCGCTGGAGGGACTATGGCTCTCGACTGGCATGGGAACGCCTCTGTGTTCTCCCGGAAGAGCTGGAGGAAGTGTATGGGGAGAGGGATGTCTGGGCATCCCTTCTTGGACTGCTGCCCCCGCAAACAGGTCCCGGATAAGCGGTTAGAAAATGAAATGAGATGAGATCTTGGAGTTTAGTCTGCCGGGAATGTTTCTCATTTACTGTCTGAGGATGCAAAACTGAAGAGATTAGTTTATCTTCTTTTCAGGGGGCGAGGAACAGAGCAGTGCAGCCATAAATTCTTACAGTTTATTGGTGACCCCGACGTGATACTCCTGATCAGGTAAGAGTTTTATTTTAATTCATACTTCCTGATCAGTAGTATTGCTTATGCGTAAAGGGCACTCTCTAATAATTACGTGTGTTTCCGTAATGACTCGCTCTCAATGATTCTTTTGTGTGAATCATATAAGTGCGCGCCAAATAAGGGAAGCCTTAGGGAGAAAACCTAAGAAGATAAGGTTTTGCGGTGTCTCGCAGTTCTCATCTCACAACTAAGCGTTCATTACAACATCATGGGGGGAGGCACTTCGTTCCCTAAGCCAGGTCAATCTGAAAGTCCGAAGGACTGGATGAATCGATGTGGTCTTGCATATTATAGTAATCCGTTCTTAGATAATTTGGCTGGTTGGACTGAATCCACTCCACAAATTCCTTCATACCCACGGGAGGGTACTTTCGATGGGCCATAATATTCTTTGGAAGATCTCTGCATGAATAAACTGTCATGACAAAGTTGGTGTTTGTTCTATGCGACTATGAGACTCCCGGGACGCGCCAGCGAAACGGGGGGCGAGAAACAGAGCAGTGCAGCCGTAAATTCTTACAAAAACATTCGCACAGGAACTTCGAGAATGGTCAGGGTCTCACTCTGCTCCAGTGACCAACAGACTAAACAAGTGACCAAAAGACTAGTCTAACAAATGACAGTCTAATGGTCTACAGATAAATTATTCATGAGACAAATCAACTTTCAGGGACACAATCAGACAGTTCACTTCTACTCGATCCAACAGCAGATCCAAACAATAGGCTGGAGAATGAATACTGTCAGGATATAATATCCTGTAATAACACCATGAATTTGTTTGATTCTGAGAAAACTGACGGTTTAAATGAACAAACTGAATCGCCATTTTAGTCTTAGACTATATATCGTATGTGTACGCTCCCGGACACACTCAACCAATAAATAATGCTGTTCAGTCTTAAGTGATCTTATTTATTGTTAAAACTTTAAGTCATCCTGTGGATCCTTATAACCCATCTTACTTGTCTTGAAGTAATGTAATTGTCTTTATTTGTTCTTAAGACATTTTAAAGCACAGTGAAATTTTCTCTGAAATATTAGAGGGTCACACATTAAGTTTTATAGTTTATATACAGACATACCAGTGCAAAAGCCATTTTGTTTGTTTTGTGTAGCGTTTGTCTTGTTAGTATCACTCTCTCATTCGGAGTTCAGCTTCTGCTCCATTCAGGGATTTTTACCACCTTATAAACGAGTCTAGACTTGATATATCAATGAATTATTGGATATTATTTAAGTAATCAGCCCAGACCTACTAGATCATGCCTGTGTGCAACATTAAGACACCAACTTTTTCCATTGCAGCTTCTGATCTGAATCTACCACCAATCTGATCAAACCTCACAAGTGCTGTGTGAACAGATGCATTAAGGAAAAGAATCACTATGGAGAAGAGCAAGAAGGAGGGATGGACTACTCAAAATCACTCGAGCCAGCTGACGGAAGGAACTGAAAAAGAGAGCTTTGGAGGGCGAAACAATTTTAAAACAGTGAAGTGATCGCATTCTTCCATCCTTGAAGTCTAAAGCACCAACTTCAAAATGTTTGTAATGACTAAACATCTGGACAGCAGTGGCATCTTGAACTGATTATAAAGAGAAGACGAAATAGAGAGCGAAGGAAAAAGAGAGATAGATTCTGTATTTTCCCTTGTCTGGGAAGTGGTGGCTTAGTGGTTAAGGACCTGCATTGAGTAAGTTATTTGGGGTAAGAAAACATTCAGTCTCCTGAACTGCCACTCAGGCTGCGATGTAACACGCACCAGATCGAACACACACACACACACAGACACTTCATTAATCAACAAGGGAGAACAATTAAATGAAGCGAGTCCTCCAGTGTACGGCTACATACATCAGCCTCGTCTAACCGGTAGAGTTGGAGGCTTAGCCGTTATTTATATTAACAGTTTAAAGATCATACAAAAACAGGAATAAAATTTTAGCACATCTGAAATTCTTTATAGTAAAGTAACGTAAGCAACGGTAAATAATAACCCGAGTCAGTCTATTCCAATAATTATTTACAGACCACCAAAACCATACTCTGAATTTCTTGGTGAATTTGCAGATTTTGTATCGAACCTGGTGGTCTCTGTCGATAGAGCACTAATTGTTGGCGATTTTAATATTCGTTTCGAAAATATAGGCGACCCGCTAAGGATGGCATTTTCATCTATACTCGACTCAGTGGGAGTCAATCAGTATGTTATAGGACCCACACATAAAGCAGGTCACACATTTGACTTGATATAATCCTTCGGTATAAATGTAGTGAATGTACAGATAATCCCAGTGTGAAATAGTCTCTGATCCCTGTCTCGTTTCGTCTAAAATATCCCTTAGTCAGAATGTACACGTAGCCCCACGGTACCGCATGAAACGTACATTTACACCTATGACTCCCCAAAGTTTTATTAACTACCTCCCAGATTTATCCACTAAGATTGGATCACCGTTGGATCACATGGAACTCGACCAGGCAACGGATTACCTAGAATCTACTCTGCATTATACCTTAGATAGCGTAGCCCCAGTTAAAAGACAATTAGTTAAAGAAAAAAAGCTCGCACCGTGGTTTAATAATCATACACGGTCCCTAAAACAGCACCAGAAAAATATAGCGAAAATGGCGATGGACAGGATTAATAGTATTTCAGACAGCATAGAAGGAGAGCCACCTGGCTTATGAAAAAGCTTTTAGTGAGGCCAGAACAGCCTACCTCCTCCCTTAACAGAAAATAACAGGAATAATCCCAGGTTCCTGTTTAACACTGTAGCTAAATTAACTAGAAATCGGACCACCACTGACATCTCCACCACTACAGCCTGATTTCAGGAACTTCTTTCATGACAAAACTGTAAAGATTAGGCAGTCAATTCAGACTGCTATGATAGTTCCACTAACTAGCTCAGATTATTTATAATGAGCTACGGTCTTAAGATAATTTCTGTCCCATAGAAGAGACTGAATTAATTTCACTCATCTCTTCTGCAAAATCAACATGTTTATTAGCTCCGATGCCACCCCAATTATTTAAGCAAGTGGTTCCGTCTGTAACAGAACCCCTACTGAAAATAGTTAATACTTCACTCAGCAGTGGGTATGTCCCTAAATTGTTTAAATTAGCAGTGATAAAACCGCTAATTAAGAAACCTGACCTCGACCCTAGTAAGGTGGCAAATTACAGGCCGATATCGAATCTTCCTTTTATTTCCAAAATCTTAGAAAAAGTAGTATTACAGCAGTTATGTTCATATCTACAGTAAAATAACATTCATGAATTTTATCAATCAGGTTTTAGACCTTATCACATCACTGAGACGGCACTTGTCAAAGTAGTAAACAATCTGCTATTGGCCTCTGATCAGGGCTGCGTCTC
>JAOTRA010079658.1:0-13086 GCA_026260255.1 Pseudolaguvia tuberculata | reverse complement strand
TATATATGTAACGCTGTGGTGAGCAAAGAGAAGATAGCTGGATCCATGATGCAGTGAAGAGTGACAGTTTATTTAAAGTGAGAGGTGCAGATATATACAGTGAAAAAACGTAGCGCATACAAAACAAAACACAGACGAATAAACACGTAGACACACAATAAACAAACACGAGAGTATATATATGTACATAAAGCGATCCAAAGTTCCAAAGTTCAAGCAGTCCAAAAAACAAACAAACCAAGGCACGTCGTACATAATCAAAAACCCACACCTGAGCTTGCTAGCACGTGACCTTAACTAATACATCATCGCCCTGACAACGCAGTTGCCAGGACGACGACGGCAAACATGTCCATGCTGATGTGACAGCTAGCGCAGCGTGGAGGCCAAGCCTCAACAGTCTATGCGGCCTGTGGGCGGAGCCTCGCCCGCTGCTGTCACATGAGAGGCTGGGCCCCATTTGTAGCCTTACAGAACCCACCCCCTCTAGGGGACGCCTCTTGGAGTCCTCCAAGGCGCCGCCCCACAGAAAAACAAAAAGGAAGAACCCAAACACCCTGCAGTCTGCCCCCTGTGCCAAAGAGATAGTGGGGGTCCAGGACCCTGTACACTCCATAAAAGGAGAGGGGCGTGATCAGGCCGAGGCCTCCGAGCCACTGTAGGGATACCAGAAGGCCACGGAGGGAACTTGAAAGGTGATGTAGGTAAACCTAGATGGTCAGGAGGGCGCATTGAAGGGACCGGAGGGACCTCAGGAAACTCTGAAAGGGCCGTAGGGGCCTGAGAAAACTCAGAAGGGACCGGAAAGGCCAGAGGAAGCTCAGAAGGGACCGCAAGGGCTAGAGGAAGCTCAGAAGGGACCGCAAGGGCCTGAGGAAACTCATTAAAGGCCGAAGGGGCCTGAGGAAACTCATTAAAAGGCCGAAGGGGCCCGAGGAAACTCATTAAAGGTCGAAGGGGCCCGAGGAAACTCATTAAAGGCCGTAGGGGCCCGAGGAAACTCATTAAAGGCCGTAGGGGCCAGAGGAAACTCATTAAAGACCGTAGGGGCCAGAGGAAACTCATTAAAGGCTGTGGGGGCCCGAGGAAACTCATTAAATGCCACAGGGGCCCAAGGAAACTCATTTAAAGGCTGAAGGGGCCCGAGAGAACTTAATAAAGGCCGAAGGGGCCTCTGAAAGGGTCTTAGGGACCCAAGGAAACTCAGTAAAGGCCGAGGGGGCCTGAGGAACCTCAATAAAGACCGAGGGGCCTCTGAAGGGACCGTTGGGGTCGCTGAGGGGCCCAATGGGGAACGACCTAACTCTGAAGGGCCCAAAAGGGAACGACCTAACTCTGAAGGGCCCAAAGGGGTACGACCTAACTCTGAAGGGCCCAAAGGGGAACGACCCAACTCTGAAGGGCCCAAAGGGGAACGACCTAACTGAAGGGCCCAAAGGGGAACGACCTAACTTTGAAGGGCCCAAAGGGGAACGACCTAACTTTGAAGGGCCCAAAGGGGAATGACCTAACTCTGAAGGGCCCAAATGGGAACGACCTAACTGAAGGGCCCAAAGGGGAACGACCTAACTCTGAAGCGAGATAGTATATACAGATACACAAATATAGTGCAGATGTGTGTAAGGTACAATGTGTATGGGATGATACAGGATTAAAATATGTGATATGTACATGCAGGGTTGTAAACAGGTTATACAGTGTTCAACCGTGTAGTTTAGAGTTCAGCAGTGTGATTGTGGATGGAAAAAAGGTGGCCCTGGACCTGATATTTTTGATTGATATTACAATTGAACTTATTGTCTATTCTACTTTTGACTCTATCGTCAGATCCTGGTGGATTACTATTAATAACATAATACAACTCTGTCCAGCTATCGACAATCATGGATAGAATTTGATGCAACACCCATTTTCTTGGTGTAAAAAAGTTTTCCTTCTTTTTAGCTTCTGATGTTGTTAATGTGTCAGCAGGATATTACCATGGAGAACATTCAAAGCCAACTCACACAAACATAAAATGAACTCGTCTGTGGCTGTTTGTAAAATAACATGTCTTTGTTTGGATCTTGCTTTTAGTAAGTAGTAGTAGGCAGGTCCTATTTAAGTGATTTCTTGATTGCAAACAGGTGTGGCAATAATCAGGCCTGAGTGATTGAACTCAGGTTTCTCACAGTTAAGTTATGCTTTAACAGGGGGCAAACATGTAGTGCCATGTAGTTTTGGATTTTGGTTTTCCTTAATAATAAAAACATTCATTTAAGAGCTGTGTTTTTGTTACGGGTTATGATCACAGGCAGGAGTCAGATTTCGGGAACACACTTTTATTTACAGGTAAGCACAATCAGATTTATAACTAAACAAGATCAAAACGAAACCGCGCAGCAACACTGCTCTAATGAAAACCGTACTTATCTTCTGGGACTTTAATTAATTGACATTAATTGACTATGACAGAACTTTGAACGAGCAAACAGACTCAATGATCAGACGCACACTTATCCACGTAACATCAATCGTACGGTTCAAACAATAATCCGCACCATCGCCCGGCTGCTTGATTGCATCCCCAATCAGCGGGCGATGGTGGTTAGTGACGTGGAAGGGATAGGGCATGACAGTTTTGTTTTTACTCATGTTATCTTTAATATTTAAATGTGTTTGATGATCTGAAACATTAAAGTGTGACAAACATCCAAAAAGATTGGAAATCAGGAAGGGGGCCAACACTTTTTCACACCACTGTATACAGTTACAGTTAGGCATTTGGCAGATGGCATTTTTTTTTCCAACTTAGCAATTGTGGGTTAAGGGCCTTGCTCAAGACCCACTGTCATTGCTTAGTGGAGGTGGTAGTCGAACGCCGGTCATCTGGTATTAGTCCAACACCTTAACCACTAGGATACCACTTCCAGGCATACAATAGGATGCTGTGAAAGTAAATCGGTTCTGAGACGATACTGTTCAGGAGTCTTTGCTTTATAGTCTATCATAAAATAGTCATGGGTAGCTTCATAACAGTCTATGAAAAATTATTCCTAAACATCTGTTTAGCTAAAATACCAATTTGTGCAGCATCTCTAAAATTATTGAAGAGAATAAGTTCTGTTGGATTCTGTAGAATGTAGTTAACATTAAAATTTTTATGATTTACATAAACAGTGAAAAGTCTCTCAATGTCCTTGTTACTGGCATAAAATTGTCCACTACAATCAAAGATGTCTTATTGACAGGAAACAAAACATCGTCGTCCAAAGTTTGTGATATTCCTTGAATAAATGTAATATTATTATACATCTTCAACAAATCTTCATACAAAGGTTGCCAAATAAAATAAATGTAAACAACATTGTCAATTCTTTTAGAAATCAACAATCCAGCATTTTGCAACAACATTTTTTACAAAGAACGTTTTGCTATTGGTATTGCTAGGGCCTGATAGAACCATTGAAAATGGAGATTGAAATCTCTGGTCAAATGCCTCTATGTATTATACAACCAAACCAAAAATGTTGTCAGTAGCCATATGGAAGTGTGGTAAAGTCAGGGAGCAATACACGCTTGTCGTGTATGACTTTGAATTTTTTTTTTTTACAAATGACTTGTTGTGTAATGTCAGACTCTTTGTTCCTTACAATAGTGTCGTTGTGAGCAAGGATATGGTGGCTATCATCCCGTCCTATCACATAATGGTTTACAAGACCAATCAGCGAATCTATTGTGATAACTTTAGAGTTCACTGCATTAATTGTTATGCCTTTCGCTTTCATACAAACCTTACCCTTTGCGAAACAAAACCGTAGTTCTTTTGCCCAGAAGTACAAAAAGAATCCGTCTAGTCCTACCTCATCAGTAAGACTGCCTAAATACAGACCCAGTGGCAGTTCATATACGCCTTCTTTAGTCGTAAAGATAAAACTATCTGTACTGCAATAAAGGAGCCTATCTCCAAGCATATCCATGAGCTTGTAGAGTTCTAAATGCTCATGGGCGGTTGTAAAAGCGCAGATAAAGACATTGTCAGATAAAGACATTGATGTCTTACCACTGGGAAATTTGCCCAGACTCGCACGATTTCCCAGTGGTAAGACCACGGAATGGTCGCAGCAGTGTCAGACACAAATGAGAAATGTCTAATGTCGTTCTTGGTGCCAAAAATGTGTCTTGCTTAACTGTTCAAGTTCTGTAAGTATTTCGGTTGTAGGCAAACCCTCCTCGGGGCAAAATCTATCTCATAATGAATTCAAGACTAATTTCATTATAGAACTATATGTGGGGTTCAGCTCAATCTTGTCCACATTCAGTTTAATCCCTTCTTTCTCAAAAGTAATCTCTTGTATAGGATTCTTTGTCAGCATCGGTTTTTACATCTTTTTGAAACCCTGAACTCTCCTGTTTGAATTGTAAAAATGTTTTTACATAGTCGCAGAACAGTGTTTCTGATCGCTGGAAAAAATGCCAGACCTCGTCCACATTTAGTACAACATAGCCTTTCTCAACAGCTTTTAATAAATGGCTTCTTCCTCATCTGTGTGCATGCATGAAAATGTCTGATTCTGTTGTTCGGTGCACAACCTACACAGTGGAATTGTAAATTTTCCTTCTCACACGAAGGGGAAAGAACGGGGAGAAGCAGTTTTAAGGGTGGTAGCACTGTAGCCATAAAAAATCCATAATAATTTTCAAGATTATCAAAATCTTTGAAAATTATTTGTGGGTGGCCGAGAGGGAAACAGTCTGTTGCCTGGCAATATGGATAAAGACTGATAAAATCCCAATACCTTATGACCTCTCCTTCTGACACTTCATGGTACAACTTGAAAGCATTAGTTCTACCTTCATATAAAGCATCCCGTAGTCTCAATCTTTCAAGGTGTTTGTACTTGGACATAAATTAAATCACGTCATCAACTGATTGTTTAGCACGGGACCAGTCACACTCCCAAATCCATTTGACCACCAAACCATACACACGTTCCAAAATTTCAACCTTGTCATCTACCTGTCATCTGAGAACTCACCCATGTTTCTTTTTAAACCGATGGACAAGTTTTAACAAATCTGTTGTCAGGCTTGGTAACATGTTATTTGACCATTAAGACCACCTTACAGACGCTCTGCGCTGCACTGCTATCACTTGTTTAATCCAAATACCTTGTTGTTGTTGTACAGCAGTCACAGTTTGGTTACATTCATCATGCTTGTTCCACAAAATGTCCAAGCGTCTCTCGATGGCATTAAGTCGTTCCTCAAAAACTGTAAAACTCCTGTTAATGGATTTTAAACCAGACTGTATCAGATCAACAATGAACTGATTGTCAAAAACAGGTTGTAATTGTCGCTCGTAAGACTCCTGATTCTAAGGTAGTTCTACAGAGTCTGAGACTGATCCAGACACACTTTGTTGTGTTTATATAGGAGCCACAGTCTGTTGTGATTCTTCAGATTCTGGTGTAAATACACAGGCATCCGACGATTCTAACAGGTCAGCACAACAGTTCTGAACATCGTTGATATCAAGCACAATGTTGTCATTCATGGACAGTACTGTGAGGGGAAGAAAAAAGAAAAACTTGACATAAGAAAAAATATTTTTAAATAAAACTTGTGAAACCACATTAATAATAATGAAATATCCTTACTGAAAAACACTTACTGATCGGTTGAATTTTTGTGCTCCCTAACTCCACACGCCCAGATTTAGAGCTTTGCTCTGGTTTTGGTTATGCTGTTTAGAATACGTAGGAAACAAAAACATATTTATAATTATACAACAACAATAACAAACCTTGTCTGAGGAATTGGGCAAACAAATAGTCAATATCTGAACCAAGGCATGAGTTCACATCCCACACGGTTGCTACGGCAGACAAAGCACTGTCACACAACCGATCACAAACCTGAACTTAAAGCAAGGCTTGGAGAACTTATGCAGATTACTGTCAAACCTCTCAGGAAGCACAGGAAGTTTCTCAGAACACAGCATGGAAGACAGGCGGGAACTAGAGACAGAGACGGACAGGAACTGAGACAGAGACGGATGGGGACTGAGACAAAGACGAACGAAGAACAGGGACACAGTAAGTCAGCAGATATGGGCAGGAACCAGATAAGAGCAGAGACCAGACAAAGACGGAAAACAGATACCGTCCGGGATACAGAACCATACCAACAATACCAGTCACCAACGGATAACGGAACCAGACATCGAAAGGGAACAGAACCAGATAGGGAAGTGAACCTGACACAGATGGGAACTAGATACAGACCTAAATAGATGCCTCTACTACACTGGGAAAGAGATTGGAAAGAGATGATTCTGACAGTTTGTCCCGGATGACCAAGCTGGGTGATCAGTGAGTGTAAAAACAGCAACCAAACATACCAGATCACTATAATACTCAACATCTATGAGCCTCCCCAATATGCTCCTTTGTGTAAATTAAAAATCAAATGCCTCATTATATAAATGGGTCTTTCGTTTAGACTTAAATATTGAGAGCTTACTTACTGAGGTGTGAGACCATTCATTAATTAATTCATCTTCTTACTTGCTAATTCCCTAATTCAGGGTCACATTGTCTGCTGGAGCCTATCCCAGGCAAGAGGCAGTGATACACACTGGATAGGTCACCATACCATCGCAGGGCACACATAGATCAACAACCACTATAACAAACTTTCTAGAGTCGGATCCATAATGCTGACACTCTTTTATTAAATAACATACAACAGAACACAAACCAAAAGTAAACACGGGTACATACACACGGAGGAAACTGCTGAAATGAAACAAACATTAACCTCCGTCACGATATGCAAACCAAACTTTAATGTCCACAGCGGAAACCACAATACTTAACTTTAAAAGCGCACACATTAACAAAGTCCAAAGCAGTCCTCACACGTTGCTTCTTGTATGGATAGAAGTCCGTACATTGAAACAATGACTCACGACATGCATACCTGCGTGTCTCTTTAAATAATGCGTCATCGCCTTGAAGCCATTTTGTTTCCAGGACGGCAACGCTATGGAAGGGGGCATGGCCTAATGTCGTTTACACATAAATCTAATTTATTTAATTGCCGAACTTGTCCAATTCATTCATTCATCTTCTTACCCGATTATTCCCGAATCCGGGGTCACGGGGGTCTGCTGCGCCTATCCCAGCACACATAGGGCGAGAGGCAGGGGGTACACCCTGGACGGGTTGCCAGTCCATCTCAGGGCAACACATAGACAAACAACCATTCACACATTCACTCCTAGGGACAATTTACAATCACCAATCCACCTAATCTGCATGTTTTTGGACTGTGGGAGGAAACCGGAGTACCCGGAGTAAGCCCACGCAAGTGCGGGGAGAACATGCAAACTCCGCACAGAAAGATCCCGGGATTCGAACCCGGGACCTTCTTGTTGTGAGGCGACTGTGCAATCTACTACGCAACCGCGCCGCACTACTCGTCCAGTTTATATTATTAAATTAAATGTTATTATAATCAGTTCACCTTTCTCTGTAATGCCCTGTTTTCCCAGCAGATGTCAGATTTCCAAAGAAATTAAACATTACTTTTGTCTATAGATTTGTTACTCTCTACTTCACTTTTTAATTTTTGAACTTTAGTAAAGGAAGAAATTAAAAGTAGACAGTAAGTGCCGAGTGTACAATAAACAGTGGTCAACAACATATTTACTCTGTCGAGCCCCAGGACGACCACCATTCACCATTACTTCACTATTACTGTCCCTGTCGCCATCCCTATCCTTCTCTTGGTTCCAGCTTCTGTCTGTGCTTTGGTTATGTTCCTTTTTCACCTGTTCCTTTTTCTTGCTTTGATTTCTTTTCCTGTTGCATTATCTGGCCTTCTCTTTGTTTCGTTCGTCTTCCTTGTTCAATTGCTGCACGATGCCTGACCTTATCTCCGTTTTCACTTTCTGCCTCTGTTCCTGTACGTGCTCGTTTCCTGTCTCTGTTCCTGTGCGTGCTCGCTTCCTGTCTCTGTTTTTGTGCATGCTTGTTTCCTGTTCCTGTCCCTGTGCATGCTCGCTTCCTGTCTTTGTTCCTGTGCGTGCTCGCTTCCTGTCTCTTTTCTGTGCATGCTTTCTGGTCTGTCTCTGTGCTCGCTTCCTAGTCTGTTGATGTGCGTGGTCGCTTTTGAGTAAGCTCTTGTTTGTTTTCTTTCAGTTAAGTAAACCGAGTTATAGTTTCACTTCTGTTTGTTCATGCCTTGTGTTATTAAAGCATGCTTCTGCAACATGAACCCTGTCTCCTGCAGTTTATTATACCACCCCTATTTTCAGATAACAAATCTACACCTTCCTCAATCATTTCCACTCTGCCTTCACCCCTTTCTTCAACTGCATTTCCTGATGAAGACATCATTCCAGTTGACTAATTGTAGGGCTCTTTCAATAAAGATGTTCCCTTTCAGTACTGTAACGCCATGAGCACAGAGAAGAAAGCTGGATACATGTTGCAGTGAAGGGTGAACGTTTATTTATGATGGTGAGAGTGCAGAAATATATACAGTGATACGGAAGTGAACACGTAAACAAAACAAAACAAAACGAGAATATATATACATCAAATAGTCCAAAGTCTCAAAGTTCCAAAGTCCAAGATAGCCAAAACACACACATCCAAAAACACGCCGTACATTGCCAATAACCCACACCTGAGATTACTGGCGCGTCACCTTAAATATTACATCATCGCCCTGGTAACCTAGTTGCCAAGACGACGACGCCAAACATGTCCTTAATGTTTTGACAGCTGATGCAGCTTGGGGGCGCAACCTCATAAGTTGATGTCGCGCGAGGGGCGGAGCCCAGTTCGCCGCCTTACAAGTACCATTGTGGTTTGGTTTCATTTTTTGTATTTTTATTATAATTTTTTTTTATTTCAAGTTAATTTTTGTTTAAAACTTGGTTATATTTATCCAATCTTTTTTAAAGATCTCTGATAGCAGTCTGTCTCTGTCTTTTGTCTATTCTTTATCATGTTTAGTGCCTTTTCATTTCTGTATTTTAGTACTATGCCTAATATGTATATGTTATAGTTAGTTTAGATCAAAGGTCGGGAACTTATGGCCAGGTGTCGCTCTTTTGATGATTGCATCTGGCTCGCAGATTTCGGCTTTTATGATAAAACATAAAATATTATCACTTGTTTTAATCCATCTATCGATTTTCCACTGCTCATATCCTGTTCATGGCTATTTTAATTGGGTTATAATAGCCTACGTTGGCCTTTGCTGGGTAAACAGGTAAATGCCCCTTTTTGAATCAGTCGAAAAATATATTTTATGGCTCTCACTGAAACATTTTCCAAATATTTTGCTTTCATGGCTCTCTGAGTCAAAAAGGTTCCCAATCCCTGGTTTAGATGATAACTTCAAACAACATATGCTCCCATACTGACATCGTCTCTTTCAGAGAAGACCATGCATTTTCCAATATGACAATGCCAGACCACATACTGCATCATGGCTGCATAGGAGAAGAATCCAGGCACTGAAATGGCCAGCCTTCAGTCCAGACAGGAAGTGGTCAGAAAAGATCAGCAGGTTGGGAACTGGCCCAAACAAAGAGTAAAGATGGCCTTGTGGTAGAGTTGTAAAGCTGAAGTGTCAGAAGAGAAACCGTTCTAGATTTCTGCACATTCCTGAGATTCATTAACATTCCTCAGAAGAAATACTGGGGCGATGTAAATGTAAATCCTGGAGGCATGGCCTTTACTACTTGGCCAAAGTTGGTTATGTTGAGGCAGCCAGCAAGATACACAATGTCCTGCAACTGCTCAGGTAGGTACTGTAAAATAAGTTAATCTTCAATTTCCTCTTTAAGCCCATTGAAAAAGTTATCACATAGGATGACTCCCAGCCACATGAGGGCACAAAGATTCAGAACTCAGTAGTATAGTCATTAGTGTAGCCTAAGCCCTGACAAAACTGAAGGATTTGCCAGGCTGCTTGACGTCTAGTATGCGACTGATCAAATATCAGATCGACATTACACTTGTAAAGGTGCTGTGATATACCATCGCTAATACCTTCTTCTTCTTTGTCCTTTGGCTGCTCCCGTTCGTGGTTGCCACTTCGACTTGGCGGTGTTTTACACTGGATGCCCTTCCTGACGCAACCCTACAATTTATACGGGCTTGTGACCGGCACTAAGGCTATTCCCTAATGGCTGGGTATTTATGGCTAATTTAGACTCACCAATCCACCTAATGTACATGTTTTTGGACAGTGGGAGGAAACCGGAGTACCCGGGGGAAACCCGAGCAAGTGCGGGGAGAACATGCAAACTCCACACAGAAAGACCCCAGACCTGGGAATCGAACACAGGACCTTCTTGTTGTGAGGCGAGCGTGCTAACCACTACACCACCGCGCCGCGCTAGCATAGTTAATACCTTATTTCCTAATAATACAGTATCTCCATTGGGTAGTTCGAAAAGTGTAGAAAGTACTGGCCCTAGAATTGAGGCATACTACTCCATACTGTACTTGCATGTATTTTGATACTGCTTCTATTAAGCGGGTTTTGACGTTACTGTATTTTCTAATTCAGGGACCAGACAGTCTCTATAGTGTGATATATTGGATAAAGAGTAACTTCTTCTCCTCCTTTCGGCTGCTCCCATTAGGGGCGACACAGCGGGTCGCTCTTCTTCACACTACCCAATCGCTACAACTGCCTCTTTCCCCCCAACAACCTGCAGGACTTCATTCACCACGTCCATAAACCTCCTCTTTGGTCTTCCTCTTTTCCTTCACCTCCATCCTCAGCATTCTCCTACCAATATACTGCAAGTCCCGCCTCTGCACATGTCCAAACCATCTCAAGGTAGCCTCTCTCAATTTATCTCCAAAACATTCTACATGCGCCGTCCCTCTAAAAAAACCTTTAACTCTGCCACCTCTAGCTCCGCGTCCTATCTTTTTGACAACGCAGCTGTCTATAAACCGTACAACATTGCTGTTCTCACAACAGTCCTATAAACTTTTCCTTTTACTCTTGCCAAAACTCGTCTATTACAAATCACTCCTGCCACTTTTCTCCACTTGTTCTACCCTGCCTGAACTCTTTTCTTCACTTCTCTAACGCACTCTCCATTACTTTCCACTGTTGACCCCAGGTACTTAAACTCTTCCACCTTCACTACCACTTCTCCCTGCAACCTCAACACTCCATTGCCTTTCCTCTCATTCACACACAAGACTGAGTACAGTCTTTATCCTGCAGATTTTCATTCCCTTTCTATCCAGCGCATGCCTCCACCTTTCCAGATTCTTCTCAACCTGCTCTCTATCCTCACCACAAATAACAATATCACCCGCAAACATCATTGTCCATGGAGACTCCTGATTGCCCTCATCTGTCAGCCTGTCCATCACCACTGCAACGAGAAAGAGCTCAGAGCCGATCCTTGAAGTAATCCCACATTCACCTTGTAACAGTTAAGACATTCCTACCACACTGCTGTCACACTGTCCTCATACATGTCCTGCACCACCCTCACATACTTCTCTGCTACACCTGACTTCCTCATACAATGCCACAGCTCCTCTCTCAGAACCCTGTCGTACGCTTTCTCCAGAGCCACAAACACACAATGCACCTCTTTCTGGCCTTCTTTATACTTCTCCATCAACATCCTCCAAGCAAAGATAGCATCTGTGGTACTCTTCCTTGGCATGAAACCATACTGTTGCTCACAGATGGGCATCTCTTCCCTCAGCCTGGCTTCCACTACTATTTCCCAAAACTTCATGGTTTGACTCATCAACTTGATTCCTCTGTAGCTACTGCACATCTCCCTTATTCTTAAAAATTGGTACCAGAACACTCCTTCTCCATTCCTCAGGCATCCTCTCACCTTACAAAATCCTGTTAAACAATTCAGTCAGAAACTCCACTGCCATCTCTCCTAAACATCGCCATGCTTCTACTAGAATGTCATCTGGCCCAACCGCCTTTTCACTCTTCATCCTCTTAATAGCTGCTCTCCCTTCTGCCTCACTAATCCTACCCACTTCATGCTTCGCCATCTCCACATCATACAACCTTCTCTCTCTCTCTCATTCTCCTCATTCATCAGCTGCTCAAAATACTCTTTCCACTTTCTCAACACACCCTCCTCACTAGCCAAAACATTTCCATCTGTATCCTTTATTGCTCTAACTTGCAGTACATCTTTCCCATCTCTGTCTCTCTGCCTGGCTAACCGGTACAAATCCTTTTCTCCCTTCTTAGTGTCCAACTTCTCATACAGCTCCTCATATGCCTTTTCCTTAGCTTTTGACACCTCCATCTTTACCTGCTGCCACATCTCCTTATACTCCTGCCTACTTTTCTCATTTCTCTGCTGATCCAAATTTTGTTTCGCCAACCTCTTTCTCCTTATACTTTCCTGAAATTCCTCATTCCACCACCACGTCTCTTTGTCTTCCTTTCCCTTTCCAGATGTCACACCAAGTATGTTTCTAGCTGTCTCCCTTATCACTTCTGCAGTCGTTGCCCAATCATTCAACAACTCTTCACTACCACTAAGATCCTGTTTGACCTCCTCCCTGAATCTCACACTACCATCTTCCTATTTCAGCTTTTACCATCTTATTTGTCCTCACCTCTTTTCTGTCCTCTCTCTTTTCCTTTTCTTCCTAACCTTCAAAGCCATCCTACAACCATCTGATGCTGTTTAGCTACACTATTCCCTGCAACCACCTTACAGTGCCCAATCTCTCAAGTTACCGCTCCTGCGCAAAATATAGTCCACCTGTGTGCAAATTTTTTCCATCTCCATCCTTTTAGCAAAATATACACTACCATCTGCTCTTCCACATTCCTCTCTTTAAAGCCATACCTACCCATCCCATCCTCATCACCTCTGTTCCCTTCACCAACATGACCATTGATGTCTGCTCCTATCACCAATATTTCATGCCTAGCTACACTCTCTACCACTCCATCTAACTCACTCCAGGATCTTTCCATTTTCTATATCTCACAACCTACTTGTGGAGCATAAGCACTAATGATATTTATCATCACACCCTCAACTTCCAGCCTCACTTTCAT
>JAOTRA010079648.1:0-13088 GCA_026260255.1 Pseudolaguvia tuberculata | reverse complement strand
GCTCAGCAGAAAGAAAAGAAAAAAAGAGCAGCATGAGATCATTTCAATCATTAACTCTTTGTCCAAAGATATCATTCCGCCTAGCAGTCAATCGCGATCTCTATTCTTTCGGCTACACGCTCTCGCTTACTTGCGCTAGTTTTCTGTTTTTTCTCCTTTCCCTCCCATTCCTCTATCAGTTCTCTATCCCTTGTTCAGCGGTTTTATATTCTCGCGCGCCCTCTATGAATTTTATATTCCTCTCTCCCGTCTATGAAAACTTGCTGAGCATTATTGAAGAATTGCAGCTCTGATTCCTACAGTATGAAAATACAGATTCTTTTGATTTCGGTACATCCCACAAACAACACAAGAAAACAATAATGGAACGACACTGCGTGATTAATTAGAACACTGCTGTGCTTTTTCTCTTCTTCGTGACATTTAAAAGTCAAATATCACGACATGTTCGGAAAGAGAAAGACAGACAGTAAGACAGGGAGAGACACAAAGATATGCAGCCTGTGGGAGCATCCGAATGTCAACAAATCTTTCTCCTGAAGATAAAAGAACCATGGGGGCAGGGGTGGGGTGTGGAATGAGGGGGAGAGGGGGGGGGGAGAATATAATGGAGGAGGACGAGCAGTGTGCAAGAGAAAATAAAAAGAGAAGAGACAGAGATATACCAAAAATGAGGAGAAAAAAGAGGGAAAATAGAAAAAAAGTGAGGAGAAAACATCAGTTCCACTTCAATGCTGATGAGCCTGAACATGAAGTGTCCCTTGTAAAGGAGACGACACTCTGTCCTCCGTTAGCCGTTCGCTCATTTGGAAGCGGAGTGTGTTCACTTGCAAAATTCATTTGTTCAATCAGACACTTGTGAATAAGGCGCAAATGCAGACTGACCCAACATCACCTTAAAAGACGTGAACAAATCCGTTACTATAGTGATGTAACCCAAGGGTCACCTGACTGTCCTAGAGGACAGGTATCCGGCAGAGTTTAGCTCTGACTTGTCTTCATTTATTACTTGGTTAAGGTGTGTTTGATTAGAGTTGAAGCTAAAGGCTGCAGGACAGAGTTTGGTGACGCCCGATGTACTATAACAAGCTGGTTAATATGAACCCGTGACCTACAAAGAATACGAATGAAAAGCCATCTAAATCAATTTACGGGACTTCAAGGAACCATTCGGACCATCCACAATAAAATAAGTTCCATGCTTACCGAAGCGCGAACCAAATGCGAGACAATGTATGAGTAATGGGCCTCTCCACACGGGAAGATCCGGAAGTCGGTTTGAACACGGACGTCATTTAATCCTCATGTCGTCATCATGCGGGATTTACAAAAAAAATCTAAGTTGACCAATCAATCACTGTAAACATCCATCCAGAACGGAACATCCTCTACATGGAACTACATCCTCCAGCTTCCTTGTTTCATATATTTGATGATGTGATAATATGCTAATGTCTCTCATGTGCAGAAAGCAGTTACTTGTTACTTGAGACTTGTTAAGTCTCACCAATTTTATTTCGATGAAACGCATAAAAAAATATCCTCAAACAAATAAATAAAGATTACACGGTGAAAAAAACAAGCTATGATAATAGTAACAATGACTGTGTGACATTTGAAACGTTCTAACTGTGATTTGCACAGGTTTTCTCCGGTTTCCTCCCAAAGTCTAAAAATCTACTCAGTTTAATTGGTGATTATTACGCTAAATTGCCTATAAGACCACTGTCATGGACTGGCAACCTGAAAAGAGTGTATCCCTCCTGCCTTTTGCCCTTTCGGAGAGCTAGGATATGCCCCAGCAGACCCCAAGTATAGAATATGATGAATGGTACATTTTCCTTATTACTGATTATAAACAGAATGCTTAAAAAGTTCCTATGCTAATATTTTTCTGTCTTGGAAATAAGCTACGCCCCATTTTTATTTTTTAAACACTGTGTAAAATGCCTCCTTAACGTTCTATACAACTTGGATGTAATAGCAGTTAGACCTTGATCCCTCTACAGAGATAGCAAAGCAGAAACATTGGCGTACATCGTATATGGAAACGAAAGAAGGTGAGTCACGTGTCGAACATGGAGCAAGAGGCGTTTACCTATTTTTATACAACCATTCATTTACTCCTGTGTAACTTTATGGTTAAGGTTAGAACAATGTTTCGTTTCAACAAACAACATGCACCACATATTTCAAATTTTCATTCAGGGAACCAATACTGTATGTCACCAGGAAACCATAAGATGGGTTCGGTTGAATTTGAGGCGTGAGGTTAGAAAGAAAAAAAAATCCACCAACAAGAATTCCATGCAACGGAGGATCTTTAGAGTATAACGTGATATGAAGAACAAGGTGGTGTTGGTAGGAAATTGGGCAATCAGGTACCACGTCTTCTCTGTGTTTCCTGTTTTGAGATTCTCAACATTTTTAAATTCTGCTAAAAATTCAGACGTAGACAGGCATTTCTTTCTTTCTTTCTTTCTTTCTTTCTTTCTTTCTTTCTTTCACTAAAGCATTGGCAAACCCCCTTTAGTCAAACACTTGGTTGTTGCTAGGATACCTTCTCATCAATACCATGGTATGCCTTGTGTCCTGCTCGTGTGTCTCACCAGGCCTCACCGTCCACCTCGTGCTCCGACTTGCTTTTCACTGCCCCGTTCATTTCTGACTCATCTACTCCAAAAATCCACTTAATTATCCCGCACGATTAAATGCTGAAAGTGTGCAAATAACTATGAATCTTTGATGCTTGGCATCGGATTCAGTTCGCTTCTTTTTGGTCAGAGGACAAGTTTTCACATCAATACAGCAGATGATTAGATGGTACTAAACTGAACAGATTTCAGGCAGGGGCACACCTCGGATAGGTCGCAAGTCCATTGCAGGGCCACACGCAGACAATCAATCACACAATCACACATACACTCCTATGCCATCATTAAAAAAAATTTAATTCCTGGGAAATTACTGTGATTTTAAGGGAAATATGACACATTGTCCCACATTATTACAGCAATTTTTTTTACCTTACATATTAGCGGAAAGTGATCATTTCGCAAAGCCGAAAAGTGAGCAGGCAACAGAGAGGGTGTGTACTTTTGCTGACTAAATTGAGATCCCCACCCTGCACACCGGTAATTTGAGTATTCGCTCTGTAAGTCGTGTCGGAAAGAACATCACCGAGGTCAAGCTGAGGTTTTTAATGGATCTTAATGAGTTGTTTTCATTGCAATGTAACAGGGTTATGAAAAACCTCACGACACAACAAAACGCTGTACAAGTATCCACACGATTCCTATAGCATGACAAACAGGGCGTATCTTTATCTTTGGCTCAGAGTACGCAAGAATTCTTGGACAGAGTTCAGTCGGGAAAATAGAAGGCTGTTAAAAGGAAAATTCAGTGACTGCTGTGCTGATAATGGCGATGCCCGATTATTCAGGCAAATTCCTGAAATGCCCTGGCGCAAGGCGTACCTATCGTTTCAGATAGTCCCAGATCATGTTAACAGACAAGCTGTGAGAATATCTTATGTAAGGATTTAAATATAGGGTGGTGTAATAATAAATTACAGTTCTGCGTAAGAATTTAATTGGCTTTGGAGGTGAGTTCCTAAGGCAAAAATTGTTATTGTGATATAAATTTTCCCGTAAGTGTATTAAAGTGTACACTTATTAAAGTGTACTGTTTCAGATGACCCGGTACAGCCACCCAAAAATATTTCCATTTTTACTCATTTTGAATTCGATTATCATATTAACACAAATAATAAAAAAGACAAGAATTAAGAACTTTTATTAATTCATTCATCTTCTTACCCAATTATTCCTTAATTCGGGGTCACAGGGTTTGCTGGAGCCTATCCCAGCACACACAGGGCAAGAGGCAGGGGTAAACCCTGGACAATTCACCCGTCCATCGAACTAACACCTAATAACCCCAAAACATCACATAGCTTTTAATGGTAATAATGACTAGTTTGCATCACTGACAATTTTTATTATTATTAATAATTGCCTTATTATTACTGCCTTTGTAGCACCAAGATTGGCGACTCTTTTTCCAATCATTATGTTAATATTTTCGGACCAATCAGAATAAAGTGATTCCCAGAATTGTGATGTAAGCAGGGGGACAAATACAGTCATATTTTCAGTAAAAAAAAAGGGTAAATTATTATTATTTTTTTCATAATTATTAAAATACATCAAATTAATGTAATTCTTTCTGCGTGATTGCACTCCATGTTCCTCAATCATGCTAGCTAAAGTGATTTCAGGACAGAGCATTCAACTTCTAGTTTTAACGTACCAGTTGGTGTAGAAGAGGAATTTCATGCATCAGATGCAGTACTACAAAATCTTAACCATCTACATGTCCTGTTATTTGCTGACATTGTCTTGCTACTTCCCATTATTGTGTTCTGTTTGTAAATAATCTACAGAACACAGTATTTAGCTTCCCTTTTTGAAGAATCGACCTGAAAATTCAAAAAAAAAAATTATGTCTGCAAGCATATACAGAATCACCAACTCTAAATTATAAAGTCACATGGTTAAATTGGTGTTAAACAAAAAAACTAAATCCTACAAAAAAAAAAATCCATTATTCTATTGATAGGAGAAAACTGGACTAAATCATAAAGGCGCTTTATTAAAATTATAACCATCATTAGAGCATTTTATTTAAGCATGTTCAGGCTTTTACAGCAAACCTAAAAGATTAAGTTAGATTTCCCCCTCATGAGATTTTTCATCATGTGCCTGTTCCAAACATTGCCCAGAGCATTGGGAACCACTAAGAGATTGTTATGAAACTCGTTACAAAAAGTTCAGAGATAAATCTCAACTTGACAAATAGGCAATACAGACAACTCAACACCCGGAATAATGCATTAGCACTCGCTAAAGATTACTGATGAGCAATAAAGAGACGTGAGTAACCTAAAGGAAAGACTAAGTGAATGTAAGGAGTTTCCTTTTTATTAGCTGGGCCCCGGTTTTGCCATTAACCTGTGATAACAGTCATGTGGCATGTCAACAACTGTGAAAATAAAAGCAGTGATGTGTCTGGTAAAGAGAGAGAGAGAGAGAGAGAGAGAGAGAATAAACCGGCCCGATGACGAACAAGCTTGGGTCTAAATAGCATGACGTTATGGCTCCATTGTAGATGGTGGTCTTTGAGTACCCCCCTTTGTGCTTTGAACAATGCGCGTGGACAGATGGTCCAGGTCTTAACCGGCAACACTCAGACACTCTCAGACCCCCCCCCGAAGACATCACAGCCCCACTTTACTTTACAACAAACTGGAGGAGATGGGGAAGTGGTGTAAGGTGTAATGTAGTTTTGTAAACGTTCTTTAAACTAAAGAGTGAAAATGTTATATTAATTCATTCATCATAAAGTTTGGGATTGAATGAATGTATATTAAAGTGATATGGATATATTTTTTTCTGATTTCCTCAACAATGTATGGCACAGCAAAAACTAGAGACAATAGAAAGTACAATTTACTTTTTTTTATTTTCTTTTTTTTTATTTAACAAGCTACATCTACATTAGTTGAGAACTTTAAAGTGCTCTTCAATTCGGGACCCCTGAAACTCAGCTGCCCCCCCCCCCTCCACAGTCAACCGACAGACATAATGCTACCTCTCCTTACATCCGACTGGTTTGAAGAAACCTCTCACTCCACCATTGACATACCACACAGATAAGGGCCCATGTCAAAATTTAACCATAAGTTTAAACCATGGAAAAGCTAATGGAATGAGTCAGTAGACACCAATGGGCCATTAAAAAAAAACTCTGAATGATTTCACATCGTCCTCGTCGACGGTTACAGCAATAAAGAACTTGAACGTGTATATTGTATAAAAACAGATGCATACAAACAGTTAAACCTTGGAATAGGCGGAGTAATGGATTAACGGATTTCCAGGATAAAACCAGAAAGTAAACACTGGTCTACGGCAAGCCAAGTGCTTCCTTTTTATTTTGGCTGGCGACGACACTTGCCAGGCTTGAAATACATAAAAATTCAAGACGGCCCTTGACCTGTTTACCTACGATAATGAAAATCCAGGCTTACACAGCATTAAATATTCAGCTACATAAAACAAGCCAGCATATGAGACAAGCCCAAGACAAGCCAAAAATAAAAGCTGCTGAGAGAGTAAATACAATTGCATTTAATCCCGTTAGTGTGACTGGATCAGATTAAAGGACACAAACCACAAACCCTATTAGGGAGCTTCATTATAGATCTGATAATAAAATCCCCCCCGCCCCCATTTAATGATGGGCAAAAAATAAATCTATACATTACAGTCCTCAAGGACACTTGGCTCTTGGGTTTTTTTCTGTGCTCATGTTGACCGAGATGTGAAACCCTGAATATGCGGTAATCTAGTTCTACAATCACATTTTAATTTATGTTTTCGGTCCACCTTACTGAAGAAAACTAAATATTTTTTTCACCCTTACCTCTTAAATCAGGAAAGCTACCTCATCTCTGTAAACTGTCCCATCCTAAACCTAATACACAACTGATAGTTTCGTCTTTCCCCAGAGGCAAAGATTTTCCAGCAAAGTCACCATATCTATGTCAGATCCCAAAACACACCTCTACAATATCATTTCTTTTATAAACTATATTATTTGATAAGCTTCGCTTCCACCTTCCCCATAACTTTAAATGTAAATCTTTTTCTACTTGTCAACCTTTCGCCAGCATCTCTACATCACTTCTTTACTAAACCTCAAAACTGAAAGCCACATTTTTACACCCTACTAAACTACTTATCTTAGAAACCAAGAGCTACCCTCCTTTATGTCTAAAGGGCAAATGCGCATGCCCTCGGAGCCATCAATTTCGATCTCTATATCATCTTTCAAATACCTCAACATGTTTCACTTCTGTGGTTTACCCTGACATCACTTCCCCTTCCCTTACACTTTTCACATCATAAACTCAGGAATGTAAAAAAAAAAAGGATAACATTTATGTAGATAAACTGGATTCTTCAGCTACAGCGGACCCAAAATGATAGTGATTTAATTTATCAAGTGGTAAATAAAGTCCATTGACACCAAGACAGGCTTAACCAGTCTCCGACAGGCGCAGCGGCTGTTTCGGAAGAAAGCGTAGGAATTCATGACTGGTATCTGTCTATTCACAACCAAACCATCCACAGAACGTTTTCTATTGTTGACAAAGAATGTAGAAACTCCAGGTCTGCCAGCCAGTCATAAAGATCTTATGGACTTTCTATACATTAGAAAAAACTAAATAGATTGCACTACAATTATTGCTGATTTGAAACCAAGGAAACACCACCAACATTTATATCCAATCAGGTTCCACTGTGCTAACTCAAATGATGAGCCTGTATAAGGCCTTTTGTTCCACTCAATTTGTTTCACTAAACCATCTAGAAAGTTACACGACTTGCAAATTCATATCGCGCTGTTCATGCGAGGGCTAAATGTGCACTTTCAGCATCAGTTCCCCTCTGCCTGTATTTATTAGCTCATAGTGCTAACACCAGCAAAATCTGTCCAGTAATCTCCAGGCTTGTCCATTCAGCAGATGTGCAGCCCGAGCCTGACATGTCTGACCCTAGCTCTAAATTCTATTTAACTGATCAAGATGAATGTACTATGGCTTGAAAATGTGAACTCTGGATATTCGAAGTTCAACTGGATTGCAACGGGTTGCATTTGCAGCTTTTTACACACCTTTCATAAATAAGCATTTCACACCAACTATTATCAGTAGTTTAAAAAAGGAACAAAAACTTAAATCAATTCTCTCAATATGTTCGAACCAGCTTATTCCTTAATTCAGAGTCACAGAAGTCTGTTGGAGCCTATCCAAGTACACATAAGGCGAACGGCAGGGGTACACCCTGGACAGGTAGCCATTCGATTTCAGGACCACACAGGCGAACAACCACACACACACACACACACACACACACACACACACACACACACACACACGCTCCTATTCGAATTTAGAATCAACAATTAACCTAATGTCTATGTTTTTGTGGGAGGAAACCAGAGTATCTGGAGAAAACCTACGCAAGTGCAGAAAGAACATGCAAACTCCACACAAAAAGTGACCTTGCTGAGAGGCGACCGTGCTGACCACTACGCCACTTATTACTATTAGTATAGTATTACTCAGTACTATAGAATATTGTTTATATATACACATGTTTTAAGTACAAGTATACAGAATTGACAATTGTACATACTATATTAAACACTTTATAGTCTGAAGCTGCCATTTGTGCCAAGAAGTGAATATATAGGTCACATTTTCAGAAATCTGCACCATCACTCTATCCACTCTAAAGGATAACATATACCAGTTAACATATACCAGTTAACTCTCCTGCTACTGATCTGGAGCCTATCCAGACCTCCAGACCTCAACAAGCATGAGCATTATCACCACCAGACTATTCTGCCATTGCCTCTTAGAGCCACAAATCACTCCACAGAGACATAGATAGAGAGGAGAGAGAGAGAGAGAGAGAGAGAGAGAGAGAGAGAGAGAGAGAGAGAGAATTACCATGTGGGCCAAGAGACTCCTGGTGACACAACAGGCGGACCGTGGGATTTTTTTCAGTGGCCAAAAGACGTTGAAGCCGAGCACCTTGTCGAAATTAGCATGTTAATAAACACGGATAGGAGAGCTCATACAGGAAAGAAGGAATCTGTTTTTAAGAATGGAAACTTGTGCGATTTGTTCATTCTGTAAAAGTCCATCGCTCAGAGATTCATGAGCTCTGACAAGTGGTTCTGGGTTTGTTCTCAGGAGAGCTGTTAAAAACAGCCCAAGGCATGAAAACAGGGAGGGCCCAATTACAGGGCCGTTTAAAGCCAGCTCTGCCAAGACCACCTCGGAACCTCACAGGGAGTGTACGCTTTTGTGGAGATTCTCTTTCTTTTTCAACAAGCCAATCCACAGCAGCAGGGAGTAGGCAACAACCCCATTAAAATATATAGATTCAGCAACAACAACAAATCTGCTTTCAGATGAGATTCTTTTCTATATTTAAGAAAACCCACACTCCAGAGTGAACATCATCTGTAATGTATGTAAGACAAAACATGACCAAACAAGCAACAGCGTGCAGAGTTAAACACTTCGGCTCTGTTTAATCTGACAGCGAGATTCCCGAACGTAACAGTTAAATTACTTTCAGCCCTTTTGCGGCTTTTTAAGCAAATGTGTGTTGTTAAAGCCAAATGTTATGTTTACCCAGTTAATTTAATTGAAATAATTATAGCCTATTTTACACACACACACACACACACACACACACACACACACACACACACACACACACACACGAACTATGTGACTTTATGTAAAGTTTTATTACCAGATTTACGTGTCATGGTCATAAAACGGACTTGCCGCGTGACTCAGAAGATCTGATGATGTTAAAGGGTCAAGAGAGAAAAAAACCTTTGGTCAAATTAGAAGAAAGACAAACCATACAACGTGACCCTGGCGTGAGCCCCAGCGTGGGCTATAACCTGCAGAGTTTCTGTAGGGGATCTGGATCCTTTTAGCATGTCAAAGGAAGTGATTACAAATTACAGCACCATAAACTGCAATAAACCCGGCAGAATTGGAAAAGCAATGTTTTGAGACACCAGAACTAAACACCTGTCTAATGCAGTAGGGGCAAAACAACATAAAAATATTATACTACTAAACGGACTGACAAAAACTTTAAAAAGGTTTGACATGGTTAAGGTGTTGGGCTGCTAACTAGAAGAACAGGGTTTGATTCATAGCACCATCAAGTTACCACATGACATTGAAATGCATCCCCAGAACCTAAAACCGTAAGCTTTTTAACAGGAAATAGTCTTGAGCCGGTGCACAGTTCCTGCCTCTGAACTGCCCCAAAAATTATTCGATCCCCACAGAAAACCACCAGATAAATTAACAGTGAAATCCTTCAGTTTATTAGGGTTTGACTCTCTCCTTACCATCTGGGGGAAAAAAAAAAAGTGTATATGATGCTGACATAGCAGGTTCTGCTTCCTGTCGGTTTGAATGTGTGCCAATTTTTACAGCACACCGGTTATGGGTCCAGCACCAGCCTGGAAACGGTCCTGGTGCAAAATCATAGTAAAGCAGGGAATAGCATAGTTTAGGCAGGTAGTATTGATTAAATGTTCTATAACTGAAGCCCTGCAAGAATCCTACACTGATTAGAATGTGTTTGTACAGCTGGTTACTTTATCTGGAATTCGTGGCAGAGATCTCGACCAGAATGGATCAACAAGATACTGATGCAAGAGTCACAATTTTCTAGAAAGTTTGCTTTAAATAGTAAAAGCCCACAAGTCAGTTAGTGCACATGTTGTTGTGGAAAGTTCTCTCTCAATGACGCATTCCTTCAAAGTGCGGCGAGGAATTGCCGTAGTGGCGCCAGGCTCCGCCCGCCAGGAAGCTTGTTGACTTTAGTGGGTGGTGTCAATATCATTTGAAAATTGCTGTCGGTGTAAAAACAGACAAAGACATGCCCATTGCAGGTAGCGTGCTCCCTAACTGGGGGGGGAAAAAAATCAAAGGGATCATTTCATACCGCAGATTCAATAAAAGGATGTACCACTGATAAACCAAAGTGTTATATACATTCTATATACGGCAACATTATGTGGGAAACCGCATAAAAGCCTCTTTTGTGACACGCCGTGCGTTCGAAATAGCAGCGTAGCTTGTCGTGATATTTTTAGATCTTTCTTCCTGTCTGTTTGTTTGTGACCCGTCGAGTGAGTTTCACCAGCAGGTTTCTGCTCACAGACATGCTGTGCTGATTCGTAATTGTTCTAGAATAACCGCAGCTTTGATTTTAGCATGCTCAAACGTTTCCGCCTAAATAAAGACAAAAATTTTAGACGTACAGATACTCCCAATTATGTTGGGCATAAGTCAAATGAGTTGTAAATCAAACAACCAAAAAAGGTGTTAGGCCTAAAAACGAGCAAAAGGCAGTGGTGAAGCATGCTGGTGGTAGCATTCCGCTACGGAGATGCTTTTTTTACAGCTGGAATTAGCACAACAAATTATGCCACAAAAAGACCTGACAGAAATTTTATGAACAACCTTTGGAATCAGTTAAAAAGTAAAATGGCAAAAATCACAAGATGGCAAAAGACTGCGTGAACTCTTGGGCCACCTTTTTATTTCTTAAAACACTGTGATGCGTTTTATCATTTTAGCTCCCTAATCACAAACTCAATAACACACTGTATTTTCCTAATCATACACTGACTAACATCTGTGATTCATCTATCATTTTATTATAGGTGTGTGTATTCTTCAGTTTCCCGTTTACATAGAAACAATTCAACTACAGGAAATTTGCGTGATGAAAACTTCACATAAAGCGCTAGAAAAATGTTC
Organism: Pseudolaguvia tuberculata; assembly: GCA_026260255.1. Lineage (NCBI taxonomy): Eukaryota > Metazoa > Chordata > Actinopteri > Siluriformes > Sisoridae > Pseudolaguvia > Pseudolaguvia tuberculata. The sequence continues at coordinate 1,645 of JAOTRA010079648.1, read as the reverse complement.
TAACTTTTACTTTTTCAGCGAGCGTTGGTTGTTTCATTTTGTGTTTGTGTCTCAGGTTATACTTTAGCATGTAACAATTCATTTTAATTTGCTGCTATTAAATGCTATGCTAGCTTGACAGCGATAATGAAAATAAGTGTCGGTGGACTACTGGAGCGGAAGGAGAAGTAAAGTGTCCGGCACTGATGGATTAAAAATTTTTTTGTAAATCTATTTAAAATGCTTTTTAAATATGTATCGATACTAGAAGTTAACATATCGATATACTTCTGTGGGAAAAATATTGCGATAAGTATCGATATTTTTACACAGCTGTACTTTACACCAGATTGCATAACACCGAGTGGATTGTTTTCCGGTAACAGCTTCAAGGAAATCCGACTATATGAGTAAAACATTAAATTTTATTATGAATTAAACCTTCGTGGGGTAGTTACATCCTTAAAACTCATTACAGGCTTAGCCAAATCAGCTACAACCCAGGAGTTAACAATCATAATGGCTCAATTAAACTACTATTGTAATGTTATGAGTAACAGGTTCCTGGATGGAAAATCAAAGATGGGAAAACTCATTTTAATTAGTTTCAAAACCACAGCGTAAGACGTTTTATTCACTAAGGATTTTCTTTTCGGAGTGTGTGCGCGCGCGTGTGTGTGTGTGTGTATGTGATCTTATTACTTTTGATCTTGATAAAGAATCTATATGACAGATAGGTACAAAATAAAATAGTTCACCATGTGCTGTTAAGGAAAAATCATTAACGTTATGACGAGGTGATGAAGCGGAGTCGCTGCTCAGACCAGGAAGTTAATTATTTTCCACCTGGAGCACATCCTGACCTGTTTTATTCCACTCAGCTGACAGCAGTGAGCAAAAGGAGCATAAACATCTTCTGTACATTTTAAACAAGGAGCCTGCGAAAAGTAGTGGATTTCAGTTGCTATAGAAACGATATCATCAACACATTAATGGCTTTACCGATTCTTCCAGTAAGAGAAAGAGCAACGTACAAGAAACAGGGCGTGGCAGGCCATTGAGCAGGAGATTACATCACACTAACATGTTTTTGCATAATAGCAAACATATGTCTCTCTCTCTCTCTCTCAACTCGTTTATGCAAAGTTTGGTTTTTAAAACGGTAAAGACTGAGCGTCTGAAGTGTTACATAACCTGAACAAAAACCAGTGAGCTTACACACACACACACACACACACACACACACACACACACACAAGTTTACGTTTAAACACACAAAGAATTCTTTTAGTTAACACTTCTTAGTAGAAGTAAGTAAACAAAAAACTAAATCAATCAATCAATCAATAAATAGGTTATTTAAATTTAACTTTAATTCTAGAAATTGTCTAAAAAAAAAAAAAAAATGCATTTTTTGGTTTTTAAAAGTATAATATATATTATGGCGGCGCTGCGGCGTAGTGGATAGCACAGTTGCCTCACAACAAGAAGGTCCCGGGGCCGGGATCTTGCTGTGCGGAATTTGCATGTTCTCCCTGCGCTTGCGTGGGTTTCCTCCGGGTGCTCCGGTTTCCTCCCACAGTCCAAATACATGCAGATTAGGTGGATTGGTGAGTCTAAATTGTCCATAGGAGTGAATGTGTGTGTGAATGGTTGTTTGTCTATG
>JAOTRA010079607.1:0-13090 GCA_026260255.1 Pseudolaguvia tuberculata | reverse complement strand
AATTTTCTTATTTCCAACTTTAATAATATAAACAATAAGTTAAGCCGGGCGGCGCGGCGTAGTGGGTAGCACGGTCGCCTCGATTCCAGGGATGTTTCTGTGAGGAGTTTGCATGTTCTCCCCACGTTTCCTTTCTTAGTCCAAAAACATGCAGATTAGGTCGATTGATGACTCTAAATTGTTCAAAGGATGGGCAACACAGACCCCCGTCCAGGGTCGCCAGTCCATTGCAGGGCAACACATAGACCCCCTAGACCACATATGAATTAGGGAATAAGCGGGTAAGAAGATGAATGAAATAAGTGAACCCATCTACTAATTATCTTACAGATCGGTTTACTTTGGATGGAACGCTTAAAATGCTGCCATCTGCTGGTTAGGCGAAGAACTACTTCATATACAAACTTCTCATCGGTGCAACTAAATGTAAACCTAAAAGTAATTATTCTATGGCATGGGTCATTCTATGGTTTTGGTCTGTGTAATCCCAGTTTTAAGTTAGATTAAAGAGAATTATTGCTATTAAAAGGTTTTAGGAAGTTTTTTTTATTTTTACATATTAAAAAATAACAACATATTTTCACTTATATGATTTAATGTGGTAAATGGCAAATGAGCCAACCAAACAATTTTATTTTTTTTGTATAAATTGTTGTGGTTGTGTAGCTCATTAGGTTAAAGTGGAAGAAGTTTAAACCCGTGACTCTGATTAAACACCACTGCACATGTTTGGGATAAACTGGAACACAGACTGCACTGTAGCTGAAATAACACAACTTTAAAAAGCAAAGCTTAATATTAAAACCGGTCAGAACGTGGGTAACTGTTTAATACTCATGCCCATGTATTGAAAACTTTCTTAGAAAATAAAAAAATGCAGTTTACACATATCCGCATTAGTGCAACTGATTATCAAGAAATTCTAACCATGGCGTCATACAAACACACACATTCACACAGAGGAAACGAGCAAAAATGTGAGAACAACAAAAAACACAGCCCACACAAACAGTGGAAAAACATGCAAAGCCACTTCACACACAAGGTCCTTAACATGATTTAATTCATAATATTTTACAAAAAAAATTCACAAATGTACCCAACAGATCATATGGCAAATTATAAATATTATTTTGTTGCTGCTACAGGACATAAAAGCAAAAAAAAAAGATAACAGTTTGTGGATTTGTTGCTTTTTCAACATATTAAACAATCCATAGGTAAACATGATCATGTGTGTGTTGATAGTGGTGGGTTTGTATATCTTCTCAGTTTATAGGACTATAGTCAGAGCTGCAATGTTGTACATTTTAGAGACAGTGGCGTTATCAAAAAGACAGGAGGCAGAGCTGGAGGAAAGACAAGGAGGAAGAGCTGTAGGACACACAGGAGGAGGAACTGGAGGTGGCAGAGTTTAGGATATTGAGATTTTCATTGGGAGTGACGAGGATGGACAGAATTAGAAATGAGTTCATCAGAGAGACAGAGCATGTAGGATGTTTTGGAGACAAGGTGAGGGAAGCTATAAGTTGAGATGGTTTGGACATGTGCAGAGGAGGGACATGCAGCATATTGGTAGAAGAATGCTGAGGATGGAGATGCTGGGCAGGAGGAAAAGAGGAAGACCAAGGATGAGGTTAATGGATGTAGTGAGGGAAGAAATGCAGGTAGTTGGGGTAAATGTAGATGTAGTGGACAGGGTAGTGTTGAGGAGAGTGATCCGCTTAGGCGATGCCTAATGGGAGCAGCCGAAAGGAGAAGAAGAATTTGTATATTTTGCCACCAGCCTGCTTCATGCATGCCATTTTATAACTTTTGATGGGAACATCATTAATAAGTTACACTGACAGATTAATTAAGAAATCATTTGGTGGTTTTGCTGTAATAATTTCAGGTATCTGTTGCTCACTCATGAGGCTGGTTTTGCTAATGAGGTTCATTTTTCTCCCACAGTTCTGTGATCATGAGCCTTCACCTTTTTTCAAGCAATGATTTTGACATTGAATGCCTTTTAAGGCTTATATAGAAAAAAAAGAGTTAAAAGAGTTATTCTCTGATGATTAACATCTTTATATATGGGAAGTGGTAGCCTAGTGTTTAAGGTGTTGGGCTGATACCAGAAAGACGGGGGTTTGAATCCCAACTCCACCAATCAACCACTGTGGGCCCTTGAGCAAGGCCCTTAAACCACAATTGCTCAGTTGTAAAAAAAAAAAAAAAAAAAAAAAAAAAAAAAGAGAGAGACCAAAATGTAAGTCGCTCTGGATAAGAGCGTTTGCCAAATACCAAACTGTAACTGTATATGCATTTCTTTTTTAAATTGAATTTTTAATCTTCATCTAAAACTTTCATACAGTATGGCATTTTTGGTTGACGTCCTTATCCAAAGCCACTTACATTAATCTCTCTATTCTGAGCAATAAGGAGCTAAGGGCCTTGCCCTGGTAGTGCTGGAACTTTAACTGTAATCTTCAAATTAGCAAACAAACACTAACCATTGCGCTGCCACTTAAAACACTGTACTCTGAACACTTCTGCTGCAGATAAAAATGTGTTTTTATAGTTGTGTATGGGGTTTGCATGTCCTCCCTGTGCTTGCGTGGGTTTCCTCCGGTTTTCTCTCAAAGTCCAAAAACATGCAGATTAGGTAAGTGAATGTGTGTGTGAATGGTTGTCTGTCTATGTTGCCCTGAGATGGACTGGCGACCCATTCAGGATGGGATAGGCACCAGCAGTTAAGGCTACATTTGATCTCTTTTTTTTACAACTGAGAAATTATGGGTTAATTTTTTAACAATTTGCTTGGTGGAGGTGGGAATGGTCTTTCTGATATTAGTCCAACACCTTAACCACTAGGCTACCACTTCCCACTAAGATGGATGGATGAATGAATAAATGAATGAATGAATGGTTGTGTATGCAACTTTGGCCTTTTTAGTTCTTCTTTCTAAAAGGCAGATGTTTCGGAACAAAATTATTTTAATAAAAAAACATATCAAAACATTAATTTATTCATTCGCTTATTTACTTAAAGAAATCTTTAATTTAATTTAACAATTTAAAAAGTGACTACGACGAGTGTGAATCTTATTAACCCCTGATTCAAGGAACCCTGAAGAAAGAAGAATGTTCTAGTAGAAATTTAGTTCCTGTTGGCTTTTGGAGTAAGCAGGTAAACCTTTTCTATAAGTGAGTCTATTCCCCATGATTTATGTTTTTCTTCAAAGGCATTTCTACTCTGTACCAGCTCAATGTCACAAGTGTCACCTGTAACACACAAATATATACAAGTATATGTGTGTGTCAAAGCAATAGAACATTTACAGCTTTTGGTGGGAATTGGACACAGGCATCGTTGTTTAATTTTTTTTGTTTAAACAAAATTACTTTTTTTTTACATCGAATAGCTGAATACGTTCTAGACAGATCTCATAGCTTACCATATACTTACCATATAAACTTTTCACGGCTTCTTCAGGCACAAAAAATGGTGGCCCTGTCATGTAGAACAGTTGTATGAGTTGATAGTGAAACAGACTCAAAAGCAAACTGCCTGAATAAGCACAAACCAATTGAATGGTTACCTTTGTAGAATTCAGGGTTGTACTCAAGTGTGTCCAGTAAATACCGACAGTCTTTGTCCATCAAGGACATTATAAGTGTGGCATACCTTTAAGAAACAAATAAAATCAAGTCAACAAACAATAATGATACATTTGTACAATATTCTTATGTTTGTAGTACTACAATGTACTCCTAGGTTTTTATACTACAGTGCTGTATGTATTCAAAAATTGCACAGACAGACTGCACAGATGTGTGCAGACATTGGGATCATTAAGTGCAATTTAATTAATTTAGTAACATGCATAAAAAATGTAATCAAGCAAATATCGATGAGCTGGGTATGTCACTCTTGGACACAGACACATCAAACACAAAGTATAGTCCTACCCTGAGACAGATTGACAAGTTTTAGTTTCTGGTAAAGGTGTTTGTAATTTTGGCAATCAGGGTGTATTCACCCCAGAAAAATGTAAACGGTGGTGTTTGGATTATGTCTAGACATGACTGCGCGCAGTCTGCTCTTAAATATTGCTCGTAATATACTTTTACAATATACTAGATTATTGCTATAGAACAGTCCAGCTCTGTACGTAGTTCCAGCAAATGGCAAATCATAGGTTTATATGAATGTACTAGAGTTAAATAGTAACACAGAAACCTTATGGAAATGCCTCATAAACTAGTTTAATATATTTCACAAGCACTGTTCGACTGGTCCCACCATCCCCAAAGACGCAAGCTGGGTCTGCCTCAAGACTTTTCTCTGTTCTGCCACTATAATAGTGGAATGAATACGATTAATGTCAGAATCGCAGAGTCACTGGCTGTCTTCCAGAGACGACTGAAGATCAAACTCTCAGCTACCAACCACTTGACATATAAAATATTTTTTCTTTTGCTTTTATCTACGCTGCTCTTTTCTACAGTTTTTAAGTGTTTTAGGGCACTTTTTGTGATCTAACCTGCCAGCAATGAAATGTTCAATAATAGTAAGAATAATAATACCTTTAATTTCAAGGTTTTATTATTTCCCTTTCTTGACACTTAAGGTCATTGTACAAACAAAAAAATTACAACAACAATAGAAATGGCTAAAAAGCAATAAAAAAGTGCTCACGTTCACTCACAAAGAGTAGGAGAGCCTGACAGGGATTTAAAAAGCAGGAGGAAAATAATATTACAAAGGTCAGGGGAGGGAGAGAGTTCCAAAGTTGGCGAACTGAGATGAGATGTTCAAAGCACTTTTTGTACATCGTCGTAAAAAAATGTGTATGACGTTCTTCATGGCGAGGTTTTTTTTGGTATAGCTATATTTCTATAACGTTCATGGAAAAAGTCTCAGCAGTAATTAGAGGGAAAGAGTCCAATGAAAAAGTTTCAGGACAAAACAACATGCAAATGATGTATAAGAAAACACCTCAGATAGCATATTTGTTTGATGGCACCATCAATAACTTTTATTTATATAATGTATTTATATAAAATCATGCATCTTGCTTTTATTACCTGCTGCCTATTACCTACTTTGGGGTCACAGGGGTCTGCTTGCGCCTATCTCAGCTCACATAGGGTGAGAGGCGGGGGTACACCCTGGACAGGTTGCCAGTCCATTTCAGGACCACACAAACAAACAACAACCACTCACACACATTCACTCCTATGGGCAATTTAGAATCACCAATTGACCTAAGTTGTACCTAGAGGAAACTGGTAAGAAGCGCGGGGAGAACATGCAAAATTTCAGGAATCGAACCCGGGACCTTTTTGTTGTGTGGCTACCATGCTAACCACATACATATATATACACACACACACACACACACACACACACACACACACATACATATATATATATATATATATCACACACACACACACACACAATTTCCCCAGCATTGGCAGCATACCCCCGCCTCTCGTCCTATGTCTGCTGGGACCACTATGACCCCGAATTCAGGAATACGCGGGTAAGAAGATGAATGAAAAAATGAATTTCCCCACCATAACAATACATTCTATTTGCACAAATTCTAAACTTAAAATCTTCTTACCTTTCCCTGTCACATGGGTTTATGGCCACCAGAGAACCCCTGTCCCAGATCGCTCCAAAATGTCCTTCTATAGCACTTCAAAAGAGAAAAAAACAAAAATAGAATGATAGATAAGAAAAAGCAAAGTGAGTTTTAGAATCAGAGTTATTTTTCTAAGCTTTATATTAAGAACAACTACCTGGAGAACTTGTATAAATCACACTGATAGATTGAGATCCTTGCATCCGAACTCTGGGGGTGAAAAATAGGAAAAAGTGCACTGCATTAGCAAACACCACTTTATTGTCTATAATGGATGTGATGAAATCTAAGATCAGTATTTTATATTATCATTAATTCTGATTAAAACCTGAGGATTCATTACAAACAGTAATTAGACCAAGGTCATACTACAATCTAGTAATAATGCATTAATTAACAGTGCAATAAAACATGCAGTAAAGGGCCTTGAGAAAATGAGATTCATCAGCCATTTTTTTTAATATACTTTATTTATCCCATGAGGGAAATTCTTGATTTTCACATCTTAGTAAGTTGGGGGTCAGAGTGCAGGGTCAGCTATTGTACAGCGCCCCTGGAGCAGAAAGGGTTAAGAGTCGTGCTCAAGGGCCCCACTTCTTCCTTGGCAGTGGTGGACTTCCTTGCCAGTGGTGGTCTTCCTTGGCAGTGGTGGTGCTTAAACCAAGGTCTTCCTGGTCTTCCGATCAACAACTCAGCACCTCAACCATTGAGCCACCACTGTCCCTTTGCTTATACTTATATATAATATGTATTATTCAGGGGTTGTTTTTTACATTAGTTTATGAAATAACACTCTTATTCAATCTTTTAAGTCAGCTACATATACAGTGCAGAAATCTCATCTTGCATAAGGATAAAATCAGTGTTGGCAGACAGACCAGAACAAGATAGTACAAATCCTCCAGCGCCTCTAACATTCTCTGGGCATTAATAATAAATGGCCACCATTGTGTACTGGCTGCAAGGATATTTTTATACACAGTAGACAGCCCTGTGCAGAATACTGGACTTGTTCTTGGTACATATATTTAAAAATTCAATAGTATTTAATCTCTGAATGGCTGATCACATTACTGGACGTCCTCATGGAAATGTAAACATTTCGTCAGAGACGTTGCTATTCTCTCAGCAGTTAACATTTTTATTCTTAGGATTTTATGCAACTGAGTAATTAAGGGTTAATCGCCTTACTCAAGGTTCCAGCAACTTGTAGGCGTTGGGAATCGAAGCCCAATTTCTAAAACTTTAACCACTATGGGCTACAACCTCACATCAACCTGTACATTTCCATACGAACGTACGGCAAAGTGAATCAGTCAGAGATGAAGAAATACTTATAACTGTAATGAAATGAAATTTTATATGTTTCACAAAGCTGTCTATCTCCTATTTATAAATCTTGCTCCAGTATGTTCAAGGTCTGGCTGGGTCGCATATCATGTTTTATTACTGTTTTAAAGCCACAGTGCTTTTATCACAGAATGTGGTCTGGCTAGATAAAAAACAGGATAACATCACTTTACCAAAGGAAGATCAGATTTGACTTTTTAAGGTTCTAATTTTTAGACCATAAACAACCCCAAACCAGTTCAGTTTTGCTTCATTTTCTCCCTTCAACTTTACTGTAAGAAATATTTAATAATTCATACTGCAGGTTTGGTTTACCAAAAGTTCAGAGTTTATGACTAATCTAATGTTGAGTTCTAATAAGTGGTACATGATGTCCTCTATACCTTAAACACCTTTGTGTTAGGTATAGCCGGCACTGACTCTTCTTTGTACTCAAGATTGTGCTCTTCAAAAAACTGCTTTATTGCTTTTATGGAAATCTCAACTCCAATGATTACATGACCCATGTCAGCCAACCTGAAGATAGAATACAAAATATGAAAAACTTATGAGGAACTCTGATGTCAATGCTGGCAACATTTTGTAACTGAAAATATCAAAATATCAAAAATCAACCACTTACCATTTCATGTCTACGGTTTTACCACAGAGAGGGAAAAAGAACCGAACCTGCTGCCTTCCACACAAAACTGTATGAAGATAATCCTTTAGCATTCTGCAGATAAAAGACAAGCGGAATTACCTGCATGTTAGAAAAGGAAGGGAATCATCCCCCTCCTTTCCATACATATACAGATGTTAAAAATAGCCCCATATTTTATTAACTTATTTCATAGGGTGATAAACAATCTATTTTCTCATCCAACATCCATAAATGGGGGACAGTGATGGCTCAATGGTTAAGGTGCCGAGTTGTTGATCGTGCGACCAGGAAGACTTAGGTTCAAGCCCCACCACCGCCAAGGAAAAACCTGGGCTCAAGTCTGCCACTGTTGCAATACCCTTAACACTTTCTGCTCCACAGGCGCTGTACAAAAGCTGACCCTGCACACTGACCCCCAAATTACTAAGGTGGGATATGTGAAACTAGATATTTCCCACAATAAAGTATATCAAAATCAAAGTATAAAAACAGTCTGTCTCAACCCCATTTCACAATTGAAGGTAAAAGTTACATTTGCCATGGTGTTGCCATGTGTGACCGATGTCTCTCTCTCTTCTATTTTATCAATAGTAGGATGCACGTAGGATGTTTTGGAAACAAGGTTAGGGAGGCTAGATTGAGATGGTTTGGACATGTGCAGAGGAGGGACATGCAGTATATTGGTAGAAGAATGCTGACGATGGAGGAGCCGGGCAGGAGAAAAGAGAAAGACCAAGGAGGGGGTTTATGGATGTGCAAGTTCACCTCCAGGTAGTTGCTGGAATGGTGTGGCTGATTATATCTACACATCGTCCAGGCATTCACATACGTTTATTGATGAGAAACAACTGAAACCTTTCCCAGTGCACATAAGGCGAGAGACAGGGGTACAACTTGGACAGGTTGCCTTTCCATCGCAGGGTCACACAGAGACGAAAAACTATTCACACACATTCGCTCCTTTGGGCAATTTGGAATCCCTAATCCACCTAATGTACATGTTTTTGGACTGTCGGAGGAAATCCACGCATGGCCACGGAGAACATGCAAACTCCGCACAGAAAGACCCCCAACTCGGGAATCGCGCCACGCCACCGCCCTGATAAGAAACGATTTGATTAAAATGCACAAATGTCACTTGCTGGTGAACGTGTGTTTGGTGGAAGCCAGTCCTTCCTTCCAGCCATCTATCCTCCCATTCGCTTAATGCCATCACTCGGTCCATCTGAGCTGCCATCATTTTCACCAAGTCACTTCAGTGCAGGAATCTAAAAGTAATCAACAGCAGGACGTAAATGTACAGGTAAACAATTACATCACATTAGAGTAGATTAGATTAGATCCGAAATGCTTCTACAATTATCACATGCTGTTTTGGTTGTGCATCACGTGGGTTAGGTTTCCACATGACGTTTAGAACATTATTATGAATTACATATGCAATAATGGCAGAATCTTTACCAGATGATATTTTATACACCTTATATAAAGCTAAAACACTGACGTGTAATTTTAAAATCAGATTCTACATTTTTACTGGATTGTAATTTAGTCCATTTTAACTGTCGCCATCAATTCTTCTTAAGGGTTTTAACAAAGTACGACAGCACGTACCATCTGTAATAAACATTTTAAAAAACATTTAGTATTTATTTATTTATTTAATGTCTTACCGAGTTTTCTGGACTATAGACGTTTGTGCTGAAGTTATTACTAAAACAGGAAAAGGCGGGCTGAATGAGCGGATGCTTTGCAGCGATAGGTTGAACGTTCTGTCAGTCAAAGAGATCCCGGTTACTTTTTGGAACAAAGCGTGTAATATTCATTCATTCATATTCTAACCCGCTTATTCTCCAATTCGGGGTCACGGGGGTCTGCTAGAGCCTATGCTAGCGCACATAGGGCGAGAGGCAGGGGTACACCCTGGACAGTTTGCCAGTCCATCTCAGGGCCACATATAGACAAACAACCACACACACATTCCACGTGTAATAAATTATTTGTGTAATAAAGCATGCTGGAATAAAGTAAAAAGGAAAAACCCACATTATTATTTATTATTATTATTATTATTATTATTATTATTATTATTATTATTATTATTATTATTATTATTATTATTATGTTCAGCCGTTTTCTTTTCTTTTTGGAATGTAGTGACTCCTAGTGGGCTTTTGGTGTACAACAGGTGCTGTATGAATTGTGTAACGTAATATTTTGCCTATTTGTTTAAAAAACGACAAATGAACAACAATATTCTAAATATTCTACAATGAATAAACATGTTTATAGCATTCATTCATTCATTCTTACGGACTTATTTCTTAATTCTGGCCACTAAGTTTGCTGGAGACTATACCAGCTCACATAGAGCGAGTGGCAGTGTACAAACTGCGCACTTTTTTTTTTAACATCAGGATTAAAAAGAAGAAAAAATAATCGAAAACCCTGTAATATTAAGAGCTTGTCAAAGATTACCCAGTTGTACTTTTAACAATTGTAAAAATGGGTTTTTAATAAATATACTTTCGACAACCTGACTGCACATTAATTCTTTTGATTTTTAAAGAATCTCACAATGCAAGTCTTTAGCCAAAGGAGGGCGCTCTGGTCTGAGGAGGAACTAAACACCTATAAACCTGCTGCTGAATGTTCTATGTAAATGAGCTCCATCACCTTTGAGTATTACAACATCGTGTCTTGATATTGACATTTTGATTAATGGGGACAGAATTAATCTTTTTAAAGTAAAATGTTTTGTTACATTTAATGCAAACTGTTTTAAAAGTCTTCTCTACGCCATCGGGGAAAATAATTTTCTGGAAAATCTACAACTCAAATCATCCATCCCAACAGAAATCAATATTCGGACTGTTAATCTCGACCTTTCACCATTAATTTCAAAGCTACTTAATATAGCTTCCTCCAAAAAGCTTCTCTCCAAAATATATAAAATTATAACAAAATCGGACAAAACAAAAAGTACCAAATACGAAATGGGAATTAGACCTATCTATTGCCCCTGATGCCGATTTCTGGACACAGATCTGCAAAAATATTTATTTCATGACAAAAAATCCCAACTTGCAACTTATACAGTACAAGGTACTTCACAGATCGCACCTAACTGGACAAAAAATGTTCAAAATGGGATTCACTTCAGAAACATGTTCATACTGTACCCAAAATAACACAGACACATACACGCCGTTTGGTATTGTACTCCAATCAAATTGTTTTGGGAAAAAGTCATTGAATCACTATCCATTACTCTGGAATATCACATCCCGATCTCTCCATCATTGTGTTTACTAGGTGACATATCTGCAATTCATTTAGATAATATGAATAGCCAATTTCTTCTAGTGGCATTAGCTATTGCCAAGAATACTATCCTCATGAACTGGAAATAAAAAAATTCCATACATATCGCATCCTGGAAGAATTTAGTAATTGATTATTTTTCTATGGAAAATATATCCAACTCATTTAACAGTAATATAGAAGAATTACACCCCTGTTGGTCATCCCTCCTCACCCTCCAGCAGTCATAAATCCATTGACCTTCTTTGTATAAGACCCAATCCAACCGATGATGAAAACGTTAACCAGAATTTTTACTGTGCATCTAAGTGAATCAAATCTAGTTTCTAGTTTCATCTTAGTTTATGTCTGTTTCATGTTTATGATTAATGTTTGTGTTATGTTTTTTTCTATTTTTTGTATTGTTCCTTGTTATGTTATTCGATCTGAACTGTTCATTTTCTAACCCGCACATTACCTAATTCAGGGTCACGAGCGTCTGCTGGAGCTTATCCCAGCGCACATATGACAAAAGGCAAGGCCACACAGCCACATTCACTTCTATGGTTAATTTAGAATCAACCTAATGTACATGTCTTTGGACTGAAAACTAGAGAACCATGGAAGTGTGGGGAGAACATGCAAACTCTGCAAAGAAAAACTGTCTGAGAAACAAACCTGGGTTTTTATTGCTTTTAGGCTGCTGCGCTGCCTCTACAATAGTCATATGTTCTTAATACATATACAACATTGCTCTTGATATTATTTTAGACCAGATTGGACAGATGTTCATTAATATGGAAGTAAATTGCAGATAATCAGCCTATTCAGGGCAATTTAATGATTCTATTCGTTTGTATTGATTAACAACATAAATAACAGACTCAAAATAATGTAATATTTTGTTGTTAGTTATGTAACTGTTTATTTAACACATTCCATAATATAGTCCCGCACGTGAAACTGATTGACAGACTGTAGTTGATAGTAAATGTGTTTACAATTCGTTTTGAGTTTTGGCAATCACGATGTGTTGATGAAACGAAAACTATAATATATATATTTAATATACTTTATTGATCCAATGAGGGGTAAGTTGGGGTCAGAGTGCAGGGTCAGCACCACTGGAGCAGGAAGGGTTAAGGGTCTTGCTCAAGAACCCAACAGTGGTATACTTGTGCCCAGGTATTCCTTGATGGTGGTGGGGCTTGAACACAGGTCTTCCTGGTCAACCGATCAACAACTCGGCACCTTAACCATTGAGCCACCATTGAGCCACCACTGCCCTTCCCATTTACTTTGCTTGTATTATGTCACAGTTTGCATGTTCACATATAGGCATAATTGCACATACAATTTACTGCTGTAATTAAAAACTATTTGTAATATACTTACTTAGATTAATGTTCTAGAATAGTACAGCTTTATAAGTAGTTTCAGCAGAAGGCAAACCATAGGTTTATATTAATGGGTTAATGCCTTAAGCAGTAACACAGATACCTTGTGGAAATGTGTCACAAACAAGTTCAACTGGTTCCACCATGCCTCAAGATGGAAACTGGGTCTGACACCAATTAACAACTAGCTCATCACTGTATTGGTCAGGTGGGGTATTAGATCATTTTGAGAGATTTGCTACATTTCCATCACTTAGTATTAATCCACGTTTTATAGAAAATTAAACAAATAAGATTGCTACTGCAACAGGTGAGTCTGAACAGATGAAGAAAACTGCAGGGTGCCGACACTTATTACTTTCCTTTCGGTTACCAATAGAAGTCTGGTCTCCATAATTCTTTCTTTGCTGGTTAAGCCAAATAAATTCTGACGTAGCAAACATTAAACGCATGTGACTAATCATCTGTTTCATGCTGGGTTTTTTTTATTTGCTGGTTAACAATGATACAATCAGCAGTTTGGACAACTAATTAGCTTTTTTTAAAAAAACTATTGGTGAAAGATGCCTATTATGTTCGGTTAGAAACCTGTTGAATGTGTAAAGTGTAGCCTTTGTATTCGAAATAAACAATTAGAACAACAAATTTTGGAGTTTGCATGTTCTCCCCGCACTTGCATGAGTTTCCTCCGGGTACTCCGGTTTCCTCCCACAGTCCAAAAACATGCAGATTAGGTCAATTGGTGATTCTAAATTGTC
>JAOTRA010079600.1:0-13090 GCA_026260255.1 Pseudolaguvia tuberculata | reverse complement strand
GAAGTATTAATTATTTTCAGAAGGGGTTCTGTTACAGACGGAACCACTTGCTTAAAGAATTGGGTTGGCACCGGGTCAAATATACAGATTGTTGATTTTGTAGAAAGGATTAGTAAAATTAATTCAGTCTCTTCTATGGGACAGAAATTCTCTAAGAGCGTAGCGCATTCCAAATCATGCGGAACTATCTTAGCAGTCTGAATTGTCTGCCTAATATTTACTATTTTGTCATTAAAGAAGTTCCTGAAATCCTCACTACTGCAGGCTGTAGTGGTGGAGATGTCAATAGTGGTCCGTTTTCTAGTTAATTTTTGCTACAGTGTTAAACAGGAACCTGGGATTATTCCTGTTATTTTCTATAAAGGAGGAGAGGTAGGCTGTTCTGGCCTCACTAAGAGCTTTTTTATAAGCCAGGAGGCTCTCCTTCCATGCTGTCTGAAATACTAACAATCCTGTCTGCCGCCATTTTCGCTCTATTTTTCTGGCGCTCTGTTTTAGAGACTGTGTATGATTATTAAACTACGGTGTGAGCTTTAGAGGGTCTAATGCGCCCCGCTGCAAGCGGTTCCGCAATATACTTATCCAGGGTTTCCATCTCTGGCGTCGACAGGGGATAGACTCGGCTCTTCGGGGAGGGGGGGCAGCGTTCTCAAAGAGCTGTATTCCACAGTCTATCTCCCTATGAGGCGGCAGGGCAGCAGCCCTTTCTTTACTAAACACCTCTGCTAAGTCATGATAGCATAAGGGAACGTTGTCTGGGCATATAGACACCGTCAAACAGGGGACTAGACTCACCCTTGCTGATTTATTCATGCAGCTTCGCTGGCACCGCGGGGACCACTGAACGATTTTTTCTTGCCTCCATGAAATGACCGGGTCATGCTTAATCAGCCAAGGGTACCCCAGGATGAGGGGCGTTTTTGGACCGTGGGTATTGTAAAAGGTAGCCCTCTCCTGGTGGGCGTCATTTATGCGTTATGCGGAGATTTACATGGTTTGGTAGGTAGGGTCAATTCTCTAGCCAAACACGAATCCACCAAGTTTAGTGCTGAACCTGAGTCCACAAGGGCAGAGAGCACATGCTTTACATTACCATCTTGAAATCGCACTGGTACAGAAAGATGGGCGTTCATGCTAACAGCCCGAATGGGTGTACTTACTTGTGGCTTTGATTTATGTGATAAAGAGGGGCACTGAGGGCATAGATGTCCAGACTGACCGCAATACATACACAATCCGAGCTGCTTGCGTCACTGTTTTTCAGCGTGCCAATCTGCATGGGCTCAGCTTCCGCTTGAATGTAGGGTGTGGAAGGCTGCTCAGCTGAGGGCGAGTTGCAGTGGGCGAGTTTACAGGATGATTACGTAGGAGGTTGTCCACTCTAATTGCCCGCTGGATAAATTCGGAATAAGTGTCATTCTCGCCTCGACACACCAGCTCGGCCTGCAACTCCGGTCTGAGCCCCTCCTTAAACAAGACTTTTAGCGCCACACTGTTCATACCACTTTGAGCCCCCAGCGTGCGAAAGGAAATAGCGTAGTCAGCAGCAAATTGTGTACCTTGTTTCAAGCACAGAAGGCGAGTTGACACGTCAAGACCTCCTGCAGGGTGCTCTAATATCTCCCGTAACTGGGCAATAAAGTACTCGCTGGATGAACGCATTCACGCATCAGATTCCCACACCGCTGTAGCCCACTCTAGAGCGCGATCGGTAAGCAACGAAATAAGGAAGGCGCATTTTTTGCTTTCAGAGGGGAATCGTGCAGACTGCTCAGAACATGCGACACTGGTGGATGAATCCTCAGCAGTGATTTGGATCTCCGCTGAACTTACTGGGCAAGGAGGCTGGAGAAACGTGGAGGGAGGTGGCATGAGAAGGCGGGTTCAGTGTAGTAGCAGACATGGTCATGGCACTCACCTGCTCCTGTAAAACCCAGAGGGTTTGCGCTTGGGAATTCAACGCCGCCAACAGGTCCTCCAAGGTCTGGATCTCCGCTGGATTCGCTTCAGGCGAATTATTCTGTAACGGTGCTGTCTGTGAATGACTAGTCGAATCCATATGCAGAGTTATCTTAAGATAGCTTTATTTGGGAAGGAAAATGGGAAGGCAACCAAATCCAAAACAGTATCCAAAAGAGTAGTCAAAATCGTGTCAAAGTCCAAAAATCCAAGAGGTAAATCCAAAAAGTTCAAGAGTGTAATGCTTAGTAAAGCCTAGGACAACAATACTTCGCAATGTGCTTCAGAAGGCCACCTGCTTATATAGGCAGCCCACGCCCTAATTAGCTCTACCAGGAAGTAATCTTCTAGAATTCGGGCGAGGGTCTAACTAAGCCATAGTCCTCACAGCGGTGGAGATGTCAGTATTGGTCCGATTCCTAGTTAATTTAGCTACAGTGTTAAATAGGAACCTGAGATTATTCCTGTTATTTTCTATAAGGGAGGAGAGGTAGGCTGTTCTGGCTGCACTAAGAGCTTTTTTATAAGCCAGGAGGCTCTCCTTCCATGCTGTCTGAAATACTAACAATCCTGTCTGCCGCCATTTTCACTCTATTTTTCTGGCGAGACTGTGTATGATTATGAAACTACGGTGTGAGCTTTTTTTCTTTAACTAATTGTCTTTTAACAGGGGCTACGCTATCTAAGGTATAACGCAGAGTAGATTCTAGGTAATCCGTTGCCTGGTCGAGTTCCATGGTATCCGACGGTGATCCAATCTTGGTGGATAAATCTGGGAGAAGGTTAATAAAATTTTGGGGAATTGTAGGTGTAAATGTACGTTTCATGCGGTAATGTGGGGCTACGTGTACATTCTGACTAAGGGATATTTTAGATGAAACGAGACAGTGATCAGAGATTATTTCACACTGTGGGGTTATCTTTACGTTCTCAACATTTATACCAAAGGATAATATCAAGTCTTATGTGTGGCTTGCTTTTTGTGTGGGTCCTATAACACACTAATTGACTACCACTCAGTCAATTATAGATGAAAATGCCGGGTCGCCTGTATTTTTTTAAATGACTATTAAAATTGGCAACAATTAGTTCTTTATCCACAGAGACCACCAGATTCGATACAAAGTCTGCAAATTCACCAAGAAATTCAGAGTATGGTCCCCGTCGTCTGTAAATAATAATTATTGGAATCGACTGATTCGGCTTATTGTATGCCGTTGCATACGTTGCTTTACTATTAAGACTTTCAAATGTGTTAAAATTATATTTCTATTCTTGTATGATCTTGAAACTATTATTATAATTAACGGCTAAGCCTCCACCTTTACCGGTTAGACAAGGCTGATGTATGTAGCTGTACGCTGGGGGATTCGCTTCATTTAATGCTACATACTCATTCTGCTTAGTCCAGGTTTCTGTTAAACACAGAACTCGTTCTGAGGACTCATTTCATTTACAATAAGGGATTTAGACGCAAGAGATGAAATATTTAATAGTCCAAACTTCAGATCAGAGGAGCGGGTTGTGTGATCAGCAGTTTCTATGTTAGAAGTGACTATATTAATTAGATTAGTAAGACACACTTTCTGATTATTTCTAAACCTATGTTTAGGTCGGGGAACAGACACAGTCTCAATATTAAATGTCCTAGGTGTCCTAGATAACAACTCTAAGCGTGGGGAGAACAGGCACAGAAAGATCCCGGGATTCCAACCCGGGGCCCTCTTGTTGTGAGGTGACTGTGCTATCCAATATGCCACCACGCCGCCCGCTAAATATCAATAAAAGTTAATTTATTATCGGAGCAACACCTGGACATCCAGCGGTTTAGCAACCATAACCTGCTGTAGGCTACGTCGCCTCGTCGCATTGGAATGGGACCAGAGCATACTACGACATCTGACATTTCGGGCACAACATAAACCCCCCCAGTGGGATAGCCTTAGGAGTGTCTACTCGATTTGCAGCACTTTTTAATTCCTTTTCCAGACCCCATATAATGGGGGCAGCTACCATTTCAGGATCCAAAATATTCTTATGGACAGGATCGATAGAGGCATCTGCTTTACTGTTCTTAGTCACGGGGCGGTAGGTTACAGTAAAATTGAACCTAGAGAAGAACAGCAAGCCTGGCGAGCATTCAATGCTCCTTTTATACGGTATATTTGGTCGATAATGTGATCCGTCATTATCATAAAAGGTACACATTTCCCTTCAGCCAGTGCCTCCATTCAACCAAAGACTCTTTAATAACCAACAGTTTTTTGTTACCAACATCATAGTTGTGCATGGCTGGGGAAAGCTTTCATGAATAAAATCCACAGTTTTGGGAGAACGCCCACACTCTGAGATAACACAGCTCCAATACCTAGATGCGTCAACCTCCACAAAAATGGCTCAGTCATGTCAGGGTGCTTTAAAGTGGGAGCCTAAAAGAAGCCAAGTTTCAGTACTTCATAGGCGTTATTCGCTGCTTCGTTCGAAACAAGCTTCTGAGGCTTCCCCTTGAGGAGTGATGTGAGTGGGGCAGGGACAACAAGTTTAGAGAACTCCAAAAATCTCTGTAACTTTTTAATGGTTTTTGGCTGGGGTCATTCTCACACAGCTCTTACCCTGCTGGTATCCATGGATAACCCCTTTCAACTAATATTGTAACCAAGAAACTGAATGCTGGTCTGATGGAATTCACACTTTTCAGCATTGACATGCAACTTATTATCTAATAGACTGGATAATGACTCCGTAGCCACAGGTAGCCAAAAATATAAGGAGTCTTAGTAACAGATGTAATATAAAAAAAAATCTTGTCATGACGGACTTCATCAATCTCAAGAGACAGTAAGGCAGTTTTTCAAGTTATGGGACCCCCAATGGGGTGTCCATCGATGGCCGAGATATGAAGTGCTGGGGAACAGGACACAGTGGGTAGAAGAATTCTATGTGTCAATTTCTTATCAATAATATTTATGGCTAACCCAGAGTCTACTAAAGCAGAGAGCACACGTGTCTTATGATTAAAGCACAGCCTTGCTGCCACAATTAGACAATGATCAGTCGATACAGAGCACACTTCGGCACTTACTTTTTGTGTGGGTGATGAGGATTTACCAGACAACTTGCCCAGATGTGTCCAGCTTGACTGCAGTACAAACAGAACCCCACCTGCATTGGTTCAGAGTCTGAATTGATGCTAGCGGGGTGTTGATCACCTGAAAATGTTTGAATCTGGGGTTGTGCATGATGTTATCCAACCTAATAGTACACTGAATAGAGTCTGAATAGCTGTCAACCTCTCCTCGACAAACGTATTCAGCTTGTAATCTCTTGTTGAGAGCTTTTTAAACAAAACCTTCATTCATTCCACTCCTTGCACAAAGCGTACAAAACGCAATAGCAAACTCAGCTACAGACTGAGAACCTTGTTTTAAGCTTAACAGCTGCAAAGCAACATCCAATTCTCGAACACCTCCTTGAGCTGTCCTTCTGTGGATCGCCATCAAACTTGCAAGGAAAAGCGGTAGGAGTTACCACATTTGATACAGGTGGTGGTGGGGATGCTGCAGGCATGGCTGCAGGTGTAGATAGAAATTCTAGGCGCTACTGAAACACATGCAATGCTTGGGCGTGGACATTTACAGTGGCTGTGAACTCACGCAGTTGAATAAGCTCTGCTGAATCCGTGTTAGGCGAAGTATTCTGTAAGGTATGGGTGTTAGGCGGATTCATGATGCAGGAAACCCATTAGTGAGCAGAAGTCTGAACTTTAATTACAAACACAGAAAACCAGGAAACCAAAACTTATACCTAAAGAACATACAGACAAAACATACAGACAAAACACTTAGTGAGGTTTACTTGACTTCGCACTTGTTCATTCAGCCCACTCCTTTAAATAGTGTGACTAAATAGCCACAAACAGGAAGCAAAACTAGAGATAGCGCCCTCCAGTGACACCTGCTGAGCGCAGCATTCCTTAAAGTAAGATAGAGTACATCTGTGTGAATGAAAGGAAAGACAATGGAGGGATGAGGTTGCAGGTAGTGAAGGTAGACGAGTTTAAGTACCTGGAGTCAACAGTGCAAAGTAATGGAGAGTGTGTTAGAGAAGTGAAGAAAAGACTTCAGACAGGGTGGAGTGAGTGGAGAAGAGTGGTAGGAGTGATTTGTGATCGACAAGCTTCTGCGAGAGTGAAAGGGAAAGTTTATAGGACTGTATTAAGACCTGCAATGTTGTACGGTTAAGAGACAGTGGCGTTGACAAAAAGACAAGAGGAAGAAGACCTGGAGGCGGCATAGTTGAAGATGTTTGAGATTTTCATTGGGAGTGATGAGGATGAGAAACAAGGTGAGAAAGGCTAGGTTGAGATGGTTTGACATATGCAGTGATGGGACATGCAGTATATGTCTGGCGATGGAGGTGCCGGGCAAGAGGAAAGGAGGAAGACCAAGGAGGAAGTTTATGGATGTTGTGAGGGAAGAAATGCAGGTAGTTGGGGTGAAAGGGGCAGAAGTAGAGTACAGGGTAGTCTGGAGAAGAGCAATATGCTGTGGTGACCCTTAACAGGAGCAGCCAGAAAGAGAAGAAGAAGAAGAAGAAGAAGAAGAAGAAGAAGAAGTGTTAGAAAATACATTAGTAAGAAGAAATTACAATACTTTCATGCCATCATTGTTAGCGTTACTGTAGTCTCTGCCCTGCTTTGCACACATTACTTTTATTTAGACCATAGAACAAAGCGTTTCTAATCTCCTTTATCTCCTCTTTAAGATTTTTCTGATCCATTCTAATATCCTATGTCTGACTTTTCCATGAGGGATAATATACCTAAGTCTGCTGTAGATCTACTTGGAGAACCTGGTCTTGAGCTGCTGTTGCTACAGGTGATCTTATGTTTGAAATAATGTTAAATCTGTTGTGACTTTAGAAAAAACTGATTAGAAGGTTTCAGTCTCTAGTGTCACTCAGATGAAGTATTTGAATTTGGTTCCTCTCAGGTTTCTTATTAATATTATCTCAGGTAGTTTTTCCCCTCACCACCATTTCCTCAGGTCTGCATATTTGAATTGAAACGATTAGTTTATGTCTAGTAGCAGTAAAACAATATGGTATATTTAACAATCCCGAGTCAATTCAAGGATGGAAAGTTTAGCTCTGTTAAATATAGTAGCTGTAACAACGTATAAAGGATTTTAGAGGTACATATCAAAAATTTTCTAGCCTATTTAATTGGAGCAGCATGAGGGGCACTCTTATTGGGTACAACTACGTACAACCTCAATTTTGAGATACAATTTAGCTTAAAATGACCAGTTTTAAACAATCTGGTGATACAAGGCAGCAGTGCTAACTACCAAACCAAAAGCATAATGTAATGCACAAAAATGCATCAGAACAAGGTTTAAACACTTTTACATGTTCTCTCTCCACTTTTAAATGATCTCCACAGTCAGTAAATGTTATACAGCTGTCTATTATTTGAACTTTCTATAAAAAACAAAAACATCACATGCCACATTTTCCTGCCAATATTTTTGTTTGATGCCTCGTTATTTCCTGCACCATATCATGTATTAAGTCTTTGTATTCCTGTATAAAGTTTGTTATTTATTTAGGAAACCCAACAGCTGGGATAGGAATAACCTAATTAAATAAGATCCTATTTGTCATCTACATCAAATACATGGTAGAACAGATAGCAAAATTAACGTTAATTCATTCTGTCATTCATTCATTCATCTTCCAACCCGTTTATTCCTGCAGGAGCCTCTCCCACAATACATAGGGCGAGAGGCAGGGGTACAGGGATACTTGGTATCAACCAAATGTATATGCTTTTGGACCGTGGGAGGAAACCGGTGTACCTGGAAAAAACCCATGCAAGAACATGCAAACATGCAAACTCCACAGAGAAAGATCCACGGTCCGGGAATCGAACCTGGGACCTTCTTGTTGTGAGGCAATCACGCTAACCACTAAGCCACCGCGCCACCCAAAGTTTACACAGTGGATGGAAAGTAAGATACATAATGAAGAGGGCAAATGTACATTATATAAATATAGTATTGTGCAAGTGTGCAGGTAGGTGTGGGTGGGGTAGTGAAACAACAGATTTCAGATTTCTATAAAACAAGGTGTGCTGCACTGGCAACCTGTCCAGGGTGTACCCCTGCCTTTCTCTGGGACAGGCCGCAGCAGACCCTTGTTTAGGGAATAAAATTAGGGAATAAGTGGGTTAGATGAATGAATGAATGAATGAATGAAATGAGAGGTATTATCTAAAACAGAAAGAGTCCCTGTAGACATTTTCTAAAGGTAAATACAGGTATAGACAATTAATGGATGAATGGATGATGAACAGAATGTCTAGATGATTACAAAGAGATGTCAGAAGACTAAAGCAGATCACTCTTCTCTACACTACCCTGTCCTATACATCTGCCTCTTTCACCCCAACTAGCTGCCCCTTCCCTCATTATATTCATAAACCTCTTCCTTGGTCTTCCTCTTACTGCCCGGCACTGCCATCCTCAGAATTCTTCTACTAACATACTGCATGTACCTCCTCTGCACATTGATTGAAAATATTAACAGCATGTATATACAGTACATCCTATACAACTATTAGTTTGTTAATTGTGCCAGCAGTTTAAGAAAGACACACTTACAAATGCACTGTAAAGATGTCCCCAAACTTCTGACCATATTTTGCAGCAAAACACAAAAAAGCCCATAAAAACATTTATAAAAATCCAACATTTAATAAATAAGACAGAAGAAATTATCTTGTAATTTTTCCATCCAGAATTTAATTCATTTTTACTTTTCAGCAATTACATTTCTTTAAACAAATATTAATCCCAGACAGGTTACATAGTCAATCAAATATAATGCAGCATTGCAACACAATAAAAATTCAAATAAAGCAACAATATCATTGTACCAAAACATAACACTAGGTTTATATAAACCTGACAAAATGAGTAGCTACATGCTTCACATGTTTTTTGGATCTTAAAAAGGCTCTATTATTAGAAGTAATACAGCATGCTATAGGAATACACAACAAATATACAAAAAGTAGACAGGAAATCCCAACACCTATTTGTTACCGAAACAGACAGTAGAAATGAAAATAAATCCATGCCTACAGTCATCAACCTTATAATTTAAAAGTACTTAAAGGTTTAAAAGCAGAAGCAAATCATTTCTTCAGTGCAGGAAGGAAACTTTGGCTTTAGTGGTCAATGTTTAAGGCTTTATATTTCATCTGCACCATACATCCTGATGGCTCACTGCATGTCAGACAGCAGAGGCAGAATAAAAGACAACAAGAAGATCAGCCCACTGTGCTTCAGAACATTGCCATCAGAGCAGGGAGTCATTGATTCTAAAACAAACAAATAAAATATATTTGTAAAGCGATAACATCAAGACATTATTGCAGTGAGCATGGCATTTAATAATGTGTTTTTGTTTTTGTTCAGCGCACTTCCTGCTGGATGTGGAATGACTCATGAGTTTGAATTGGCGACGCTTTATGACATTAATGCACAATCCAATTATGCTGAGGCAGTCAAACAGACCGGACAGGTCTGTGCATGAGCCAGAAAGAGAAGGAAATATTGATGCTAAGCCAGATGATGTTACAAGAATAAATGTTCAATTTAATAATGCTCAAAGTGAGTCAAGAAAAGAAAGTACCATCATTTACAGTCGAGTCTATAAACAAAAAATGTAACTCTTACTCTTTTCCACAGTTTTGGCCATTGTAGAATTGACATTCTCCTGAAAGATGGTACAGTTGTAGGTCTGGGGAGCATCATCTGAAAATCCATTTAAAGTCAACACACATGAATTGCCTGTGCGTTCCACTGTGGCCCGGTTCTTGAAGGTGGGGTCCACGATTACAGATGTATTAGTAGTAGCCACCACTTTCTTATCAAAAGTGTAGACACATGATAGAGGTGCAGTGCCTGCTTTTGGCGTGAATGTGCAGTTCATCTGTAAGTTTTGGTCCTTGGTCAAACAGGCAGTCATTGTATCTATTTTTTGAGATCTGGCCATGCCTACAGGACAGTAAGGCACATTAGTTGTTAATGGTAATCAGAGAAACTTCACCAGCAGTTTTAAGGCAATAATTATTAAAATATGGATTAGAAAATAAACGATATGCAGTTAGTAACTGGTACATCTTTTTACAAGGTCATAAGCGTGATATATATTCTCTAAATTCTCAAATTTGTTTGGTCATTACATTTTATTTTAATTTTGTTCTCTTTGGCAGAAGTGTTGGTTGTTATTCAAAATTAAAATCTAAATTTGCAGTCCTTCTAATAACTCAATAGTATGTGTTTAGTAGAGCACTTTTAGGCTAATAAAGCGCTTTTTATCTATAGTAAAGCTTCATGAAAAAAATGTTTTACTTCAATTGGCTCCTCCCTAGTTACATGGCAACCCTACTTTTTCGTTAATTTTTTTTGTTTAGAAGACATTCTATATTTATTATGGTAATAACAAATAATAACAAGAACTAAATTGTTTCAAGTATGTTCTATGAGTAACATAACCGGTTAATGGAAAAGGAGTGCTATCCCATCTGCCTACATTACCCCACCAAGATACTGTTTATTTGTTAAAAAAAAAACCACAATCTGTGCACTATTACTTTCGTGTGACAGGAATGATGGTGATCATTTTAATCATTATGTAAATTTAAACCTGTTGAAAAAAATGTTGTATTACCCAGCAGGCAGAATAAAGCGAGGATGCTGTAGTACATCATTTTGACTACTGAAACCTGAAAAGAATAAAAGAATACACAATAGATTAACACCACCTCAGCATTTTAAACATTAGGGGAGAATATGAGCACAAAACCCAACGCGCCACTTTCAGCTGGTTTTGGTATCATACACAGTAGCATAAACGTTGAATGGGTGGGGTCGCCCAGGGCAACAGGATTTTTAATTTATAAATGACACGATAACATTTCATTTCAAGTTTTCTTGTTGTTGTTGTTGTTGTTGTTGTTGTTTCAGATCACAAACATACTTTAATGACAACCGTATCGACAAAACAAAGAAAAAGGATTTGTAGCTTTTAATGATCTCTGGAATCTCCTATGCATTTTAATGTTTAATGCTATCTTTATAGCCATCGGACAAGACCAAACTCGCCTGCATTCCTTACAACCTGGGCAGCAATTTTCAGCAGGAATTCAGCAATTCCAAAACAAACAAACAAACAAACAAACAAACAAACAAACAAACAACAAAAACTTAATCATATAAAAATGCTAACTGGTTCAGTTATATCGCGTAATATCACTTTGCTGTCTATATCGATACAGTACACCAGTATTCCTACCGTTTATTTCCTGTGGATGAAATGTAGAGGAGAAAATGTGGTCCTGCCTGTGCCTGATTTGATAGTGATATAGTGTTAAAGTGCGTAACGCGCTGTGTCATTGCACAGGAGCCGCACCTCCAGCCCTCACCCGCCTTTTCCTGCAATCAGCATCTCCCACATTCACCACTGCACGCATATTCAGCAAATAATATTTGACAAATTACTAATAGATCGATGGTAATCTTATTGAGCAAAACTCATTATTCTCCTCATATAAAACTCTATTTATATAAGACAAAACTGTCCAATTAATATCAAATCACGAAAATCTGTTTCCTTCCACACTTCTGCTTCTAAAGCTTTCATCATATTCCTCTTAGAGATATTAGTCTTAGCTTATGATTCTGGAGTAATATCCTCTTTAGCACAAGACTTCTCCTTTCTCTTTTAATATAAAACATTGGGGGAATATTATTGCTCAAATCATTGTCAAGAACATGGGGAAATAAAATTTTGTAAGCAGACTGTTTTTTCTTTTTTAGTTTGTCTGGACCATTAATGGACTGGTGAACTGTCCAGAGTGTACCTCTTTTGCCCAATGTCCATGGGATAGGCTCCAGCAGACCGCTGTGACCCCAAATTAGGGAATATATGAATTAAAAAATGAATTAATTAAATATATTTAGCACATCTTAATAATGCATTCATTTTGTATACACTTTAATGTCATTATTAAAATGTTTGACACACTGAAAATCTAGGAAACTTAAAAGAACTAATAAAACACTAATATGTTGATGTTGATTTAATATTCATCTTCTTACTCGCTTATTCCCGAATCTGGGGTCGCAGGGGTCAGCTGTGCCTATTTCAGCAAAAACAAGGGCGAGAGGCAGTGGTACACCCAGGACAGGTCACCAGTCCATCTCAGGGCAACACATAGACAAACAACCATTCACACACACATTCACTCCTATGGACAATTCACCAACCCACCTAATCTGCATGTGGGAGGAAAGGGGAGCACCCGGGACATTCTTGTTGTGAGGCGACTGTGCTATCCACTACGCCACCGCGCCGCCCCTTGAGTTGATATATATAAAGAAAATATTTAAAGAAAAAAAACAATCCTAAAAAGGGCAGATTGAAGTGGGTGTATGAGGTAATAAGCCAGTATAGAAAATGAATGAATAAATGAAATAATTTCTGACCCAGTAATCGAACCCAGGACCTTCTTGTTGTGAGGCGACTGTGCTAACTACTATGCCACCATGCTGCCCTGAGTGAAAGAATTAATTAATTCATTCATCTTCTTGCCCGCTTCTTCCCGAATTCGGGGTCACGGCGATCTGCTACGCCTATACGCACACAAGGCGAGAGGCAGTTGTTACACCCCCAGTCCATCTCAGGGCAACACATAGACAAACAACCATTCACCCGGAGGAAACCCACACAAGCGCGGGGAGAACATGCAAACTCTGCACAGAAAGATCCTTGGCTCAGGATTCGAACCCGGGACCTTCTTGTTGTAAGGCGTCCGTGCTAACTCCGCCCCTTAAAAATGAATGAATTAGTTAATCAAATAATAAAAATCCTGTGACAGTGTTTCTTAAGACCGTGTGTGTGTGTGTGTGTGTGTGTGTGTGTGTGTGTGTGTCAGTAAGCCTGTGCAATCATTGAAAAAGGAAAGTGCAAACAGCAGGCAATGTAAATACACAATACAACACCCTGAAAAACAGTATATTACTCATAATACACAAAATAGCATCACTCATTATAAAGTGAG
>JAOTRA010079583.1:0-13091 GCA_026260255.1 Pseudolaguvia tuberculata | reverse complement strand
CGGCCTTTACTGAGTTTCCTGAGGCCCCTGCGGCCTTTACTGAGTTTCCTGAGGCCCCTGCGGCCTTTACTGAGTTTCCTGAGACCCCTTTGGCCTTTACTGAGTTACCTGAGGCCCCTTTGGCTTTTACT
Organism: Pseudolaguvia tuberculata; assembly: GCA_026260255.1. Taxonomy (NCBI): domain Eukaryota; kingdom Metazoa; phylum Chordata; class Actinopteri; order Siluriformes; family Sisoridae; genus Pseudolaguvia; species Pseudolaguvia tuberculata. The sequence goes on along the minus strand of JAOTRA010079583.1, from coordinate 12,960 downwards.
GAGTTTCCTGAGGCCCCTTTGGCCTTTACTGAGTTTCTGGAGATTCCTTTGGTCTTTACTGAGTTTCCTTAGGTCCCTGCGGCCATTACTGAGTTTCCTCGGGCCTCTTCGGCCTTTACTGAGTTTCCTCGGGCCTCTTCGGCCTTCACTGTTTCCTCGGGCCCCTGCGGCCATTACTGAGCTTCCTCGGGCCCCTTTGTCCTTTACTGAGTTTCCTCAGGCTCCTACGGCCATTACTGAGCTTTCTCTGGCCTCTTTGGCCTTTACTGAGTTTCCTCGGGCCCCTGCGGCCATTACTGAGCTTCGTCGGGCCTCTTCTGCCTTTACTGAGTTTCCTCAGGACCCTGCGGCCATTACTGAGCTTCCTCGGGCTTCTTCGGCCTTTGTCGAGTTTCCTCGGGCCTCTTCGGCTTGCACTGAATTTCCTCGGGTCCCTTCGGGGGTTCCTCCATGGCCTTCGGGGGTTCCTCCGTGGCCTTCGGGGGTTCCTCTGTGGCCTTTGGGGGTTCCTCCGTGGCCTTCGGGGGTTCCTTTGGTGTCTGTCTATCTCCCTTGTTTTGTGTACCGGGTTTGGTGTGTCGGACAGGGGAGGGTTTTACCTTTTGTGTTTAGTTTTTTGCTACAGCCATCTCTAATGTTTGTTTTGTTTATGTTCTAATTTATATTAATAAACAAGTAACTGCAAAATGGATCCGTATTTCGTATGCTTGTTACATCAGTGGTGATTATTGACACTGGATCAGCTGTTCAGTGCAGAAACAGCCACAGGAAAAAGCTATTTTTCAGTCTATTTGTTCGGGCTCTGAGACAACAGTAGCGTCTGCCCGATGGAAGAAGTGTAAACAGCCCGTGATTAGGGTGTGAGCAATCTTTGATGATAGTCATCGCTCTTTGCAAAAAGTGATTTCTGAAAATGTTCAAACAGTCAAAACCTACATGGAATAATTCTGTCTCCTTTTTTTCCCTAATGACTGTTTTAGTTTTATTGACTAATGTGACCATACAAACCCTTCCATTCATTAGGTTTGTTATAAATGGTAGGTTAATAATAGGTTGGTAAGATTTTTGACACTCTTGACAACTGATTTTCATTTTCAGTTAACTAACATTTTAATTGAATAAACCAAACAGCATGGAAATAAGGGCAAGTGATTATGACCTTTAAAGTTTCAGACTCTCGGAGATCATCCAAGAAAAAGCATGGTTGACAAGAAGTTTTTCTGTGCAGAATTTGCATGTTCTTCACGTGCTTGCTGGGTTTACCTCCGGAAACTCCGGTTTCCAACCAAAAAACTATAAGGTGTAAAAGAGAAACTCTCAAACAAACAACAAAACACAAGATGAAAAAACACTACAGAATTAACTATTGAACCATGAGTTGGTGCCTGTCAAGGCGGTAACCCTTGAATCTAGTGGTGGAGTCCGGAAGTAAGGGATGCTGATAAACTGAAGACGGAAACTTGTTCCTGGTGCATGTTGGAGTCAGGGGTCAGGGGCTCAGTGGTGCCCTTTATTATCGGTCCTGTTCATTTACCTTATGGATAGGATTTCAAGGCACAGCCAGTGATAGCTGGGAGTCAGGTTTGGGGACCACAGGATTTCATCTCTGCTTTTTGTGGATGATGTTGTCCTGTTGGCTCCACCAAACCAAGACCTTCAGCATGCACTGGGGCGGTTTGCAGACAAGTTTGAAGTGGCTGGAATCAGCACATCCGAGACCTTGGTTCTCAGTTGAAAAAGAACAGCTTGCCACCTTGTCACTTGTCTGAAAATAAAAAACTGTGTTTAATGCGAATTACCTGTCTGTGGTTTTATAGTGTAACAGAAGCTTGGACCAATACAACATCGCAGCACAGATGAGTGACCCCGACCTGATCGTCGCGCTGACGGAAATTCTTCGTCAGGTGCTGTCATCGCGATCCCCGCCTCCTCAGTTGGATCCCGTCATCACACCTCACGTGTCCAGTCCCATGGTTCGGCCAGCGACCTTTTCTGGCAAATCGGAGGAGGGAGACGGATTCCTGTTACAATGCTCTCTGTTTTTTTCCATGCAGCCTGATCTTTACCCCACCGACAATTCGAAGATTGCTTACATAACTTCCTTGTTATCGGGGCCAGCATTGCAATGGGCGGAGTCCATCAGGTCGCAAGGCGGTACCGTAACCACCTCTTTCAACCAGTTCGTCACCCACTTTAAAGAGGTATTTGGATGTCACGATGGTTTAAGCTAAAGCAGGGTATTCTCTCTGTCCAAGAGTATGCTCTAAAATTCCATACCTTGGCAGCAAGCAGTAGGTGGAATGAAAGAGCCCTACTCACTTCCTACCGGCAGGGTCTCAACCAACAACTACGTCTTCAATTAGCTGCTTACGATGATACCTGTGGGTTGGAACGATTTATTCAACACTCAATTCGCTGCTCTTCCTGAACCAAGGCGCCCTCTAGTGACTAGCCCGGAACCGATGCAATTGGAGGTAGGCCATCTCACTCAGGGAGAATACCTCAGGAGAGTGAAGGATGATTTGTGTCTATACTGTGGGGCCAAGGGCCACTTCTGTGGTTCCTGTCCTGTCTGTTCCTCAGAGGTGAGTGCTATTCATTCCATACCAGAAAAGATGAACCCGCTTACCACGTTCGTCAAAATCAGTTTTAAGGCCTCATGTCTATCTGTTCGAGCGCTCCTTGACTGCGGGTCTGCAGGGAACTTTATCTCCGGGAACCTCTGTCGATCCCTACAGCTCCCCACAGTCCCAACCAAAAGCCAATATCAGATCCGCTCGATAACCAGCACCCCCATTACTCCCAGGTGTGTAAGAAGTCTTGCCGGTCCAGTTACTTTGCAGGTGGGACTATTACACACAAAATCTATTCATCTCCTGGTCCTAGAGGGCGCCACCACTGAAGTCATTTTGAGACGGCCGTGGTTGGTTCGCCACAACCCAGTTCTCTCCTGGGTGTTAGGGGAGGTTGTAAGATGGGGTGAAAACTGCTATCATCTATGTTTTCCTGATCTCCCTGTGATCTCACGATGCCCAGTGTCTCTAGGTTCCTCTACCTTGGAGAGGCCAGTTGAGAACATATCTGTGGACGTTCCACCAGCATATGAGCAGTTCAAGGACCTTTTGTGCCCCAGGAGAGTGACCCAACTTCCTCCTCACCGGCCATGGGACTGTGTCATTGTATTACAACCGGGTGCGCCAGTGCCTAAGGGGAAAATCTACTCACTCTCTCTTCTGGAGAGGAGAGCTATGGAGGAGTACATTAAAGAGGCCCTGGGTCAAGGGCACATCCGGCCTTCTACGTCACCAACGGCCTCTAGTTTTTTCTTTGTTGGGAAGAAGGACGGGGGCCTGAGACTACCAAGCCTTAAAACAAGTCACAGTCAAGAGCCGGATGTATTAACTACCGAGCCTCAAATCAAGTTCAAGTACCCGCTTCCCTTAGTTCCTGCTGCTCTGGAGGAATTGATAAGGGCTAAAATCTTCACTAAGCTGGATCTCCGAAGCGCCTACAACCTAATCAGGATCAGGGAGGGAGATGAGTGGAAGACCGCATTCATCACCCCCACGGGACATTATGAGTACCTAACAATGCCTTTCGGGCTCGCTAATGCACCCGCGGTTTTTGAGGATTTTATTCACGAGGTACTCCGCGACTTTCTGCACAAGTGGGTTATCGTCTCCATTGACAACATCCTCATACACTCCCGGAGTGAGGTCGAGCATCACCACCATGTCACTGAAGTCTTGCGAAAGCTCCGGGAGTTTGATCTGTTCCTGAAAGCGGAAAAGTGCATCTTCCACACTTCAGCCGTTCATTTCCTGGGGTATTATATTGACCAGCGGGGGGTGCAGATGGACAGCACCAAGGTATCGGCGGTGACCTCCTGGTCAGAACCAATGATGGTGAAACTGCTACAGCAATTTCTGGGGTTTGCCAATTTCTATAGATGGTTCATCAAGAACTGTTCATCAAAAGTCTGGTAGCCTGCCCTCTCACCAGTATGCTCAAGGGCAAACCGTCTTCCCTGACTTGGAACCCCAAGGCCCATGAGGCCTTGCAATGTCTGAAAACCTCCTTTACCTCTGCACACATCCTAGCACACACAGACCCAAAGATCCCCTTTGTCGTGGAGGTGGATGCCTCTACCACTGGAGCCGGAGCAGTGCTATCGCAACGTCAGGGGAAATCTGGGAATCTTCACCCGTGTGCTTACTTTTCGAGGAAATTCAGCCTGGCGGAATGCAACTATGATATTGGCAACCGGGAGCTTTTGGCTATCAAGTTGGTGCTGGATGAGTGGTGACACTGGTTGGAGGGGGCTGACCACTCGTTCACAGTAATCACAGACCTACAGTATTTGCGGGAAGCCTAGCGGCTAAATCCACGTCAGTCACGCTGGGCTTTTTTTCGACTTCACGATCTCTTTCCGCCCAGGCTCCAAGAATACCCGGGCCGACGCTCTGTCATGACAGTTTAATGGGCTAGACAACGTAGAGGAGAAGAACAAACCCATTCTACCCTCTTCCATTATCCTGAGTCTTATAGAATATACCGCCGCAGGTCCATCCCCTAAGCCTCCGCCGGGCTGTCCCGCTGGTAAGCAATATATACCCTGTACTCAACGTCAAGCTCTAATCCTCTCTTCTCACGTCACCCCAGGCACTGGCCACCCAGGGGCCAACTATACCCTCTTGCTACTGGCGGAGATCAGAACGTACATGAGGGGGTGCAAGGAATGCGCCATATCCAAGAGCTCAAAGAATTGACCGTTTGGGAAGCGCCATCCTCTTCCCGTCCTGAATCGTCCATGGTCTCATCTGTGAGTGGACTTCATGACTGACCTACCAGCCTCCAGATGTAACACCTGTATTCTCGTCATAGTTGATCGATTTTCAAAGTCATGCCATCTCATTCCCTTTAAAAAGCTGCCTACTGCCATGAAGACAGCCGAGAGACTTTTTAACAATGTGTTCCAATATTTCGGCCTCCAGGAGGAAATAGTCTCAGATCGTGGACCTCAGATTATCTCCCAGGTTTGGAGGGCTTTCTTCTCATAGGAGTCGCAGTCACAAACTTACCTGAAGACTTTGAGTCTGCCATCCCATTTGTGGGCTGAATACAAGGATGAGGCGGGTCTGGTACATTGTACACCTTATGAGGCACAAATTAAAACTTTGACACCTGTATTCATCAAACAATATCCACTCTCTGCAGAAAACGCTCCGGAGGTGGTCCAGATTTTGAATTCTTTACTGAAACAAGGCATTGTACGTGAGTGTCACAGTCTTTACAATGCACCTGTTAATCCTGTCCCAAAACCTGGTGGACAGTGGAGATTTACACAGGATCTGCATCGAATCAATTAATTAACTGTTCCTGTCGAACCATTTGTCCCGGATGTTAACTCAGTGATGTCCTCTATACCTAATACGCATTCTTACTTTTCTGTTATTGATCCGTGTTCTGCTTTCTTTAGTGTTCCAGTTGAACCTAATACTCAGCCTCTGTTTGCCTTCACACATCGGGGCCACCAGTACACATGGACAAGATTACCCCAGGGGTTCATTGATTCCCCTGCTGTGTTTTCTGCTATGGTAAGACAGGCGCTCGAGGAACTAACTCTTCCCAAAGGTTCTTGTGTCTTGCAGTATGCCGACGACCTACTCATCTCCACGTGTGACCAACTTGTAGTTATGCTACCCTGGGCTAACTGAGGTTACTGGCTGAAAAGGGCTTCAAAGTATCCAAGTCTAAGCTACAACCATGTCGTGAGCAACTGCACTATCTCGGCTACGAACTTTTCCAAGGGACACGCCAATTGATGAAGGAGAGAGTACAGATTATCTTGGACACTGCCAAACCAGGTACCAAACGCAGTCTGATTGCTTTCCTATGTCTCATCAATTATTGCCGGCAGTGGATACCGGACTGTTCCTTCTATGACAAGCAGCTGAGAGCTGCCATCTCACACACAGATCCGATGAACACGCCCATCACATGGACTACAGACATGATTGTGGCGTATGACTCTCTCAAACGCTCTATATGTGCTTCACAATGGCACAAGGTTTGCAGGTGGCACAAGGTTTGCCTGCATGTCTCCAAGCGGTAGCTGCATGTGCAATGATGGTGACAGACACTGAAAAATTTTTACTTTTACATCCTCTTATCCTACACTCACCACACCACGTAAAACAAGTCTTGCAAAATTTAACCACGCAACATATGTCTGCCCAGCGCAGATCAGGTTACGAAACTATTCTTTTGTCAACCAAGAACCTTAAATCTAGTATTAAATCTAGTTTTTCTCTCTCTACTATAGATGATGCACTTTCTAAATTCTTACAGACCCAGTATGACACACTTCCGAATGATGTTACCCATGAATGCCTCTCTAAAATTACCCACTGTACCAGCATCTGACCCGACTTGTCTTCCTCACCACTTCCGTCTGGTAGGACTATTTTTGTTGATGGTTCTTCCTCTAAACTGCAAGATGGTCTCTATCTTACAGGGTACGCTGTAGTGGAACCTGCTGACCGCTGCATTGAGGCCTACACATTACCGTTTAAGTCTGCCTGAGCTGTTAGCCTTAATCAGAGCGTGCATCCTATCCGCTGGCCAAACATGTCCATGCTGAAATGACAGCTAGCACAGCGTGTGGGCGGAGCTTTGTTAGTCCATGCGACCTGTGGGCGGAGACACGCCCGCTGCTGTCACATGAGGGGCGGGGCCCCGTACATAGCCTTACATTTGTGCTGCACTCAGTACATCTCCATAGTGCACACACACACAGTCAAAGTATGTTGGATAACTACGAGATATCTGTGCACATATGGACTCTATGTGTGCATTGATAACAAGAGACTGTTTGGGCTAGGTTAATCTCTCGCACTGCACACATACGCCCACTTTGCCTATATGTATCCTGTTTCTGCTGAATATTTTTTGGAGATCTCTGCATGAATAAACCCTCATGACAAAGTTCTGGTGTTTGTTTTATGTGGAATGAAATCACTGTCAAAAATAAACGTACAAAATTCAAAGATTTGTGTGTAATTTTTATTTAGTTGTGCATAATTTAAAACTTTTTTATGTAATTATGTTTGTTGTCAAAGTTGTATTCCAAAATGAGAGCCATGACTTTTTACAAATATAAGATTTACGGATTTTATTAGAATACAACTCCAAAATCCATGACTAGACAAAAAGAAGTAAGGCTGATTTTGAAGTGACTTAAAAAGCGTTTCCATGTTGAAACAAAACACAATTTGGTACAGCAAAGATGTATGTCTTACTGAATAAATAATAACCATTTAATATATTTGTAATTTTTTATTTCTATGATGACAGCTGAGGCTGCACGTCACTGGTTGGAATATTTATGTACCCGTTTGTTACCATTCATTCCTGCATCTTTCACTAGATGTCAGTATGTGCAAGCTCTTGATATGTTGGATTATGATTTTAGCTCTTTGATTATTCATTCGTCCTCTAACCTGCTTATTCACTAATTCGGCGTCCCAGAGATCTTCTTAAGCTTATTCCAGCGCACCTAGGGCCAGAGGCAGGTGTACACCAGTCCATTGCTGGGCCACACATAGACAAACAACCACACACACACACACACACACACACACACACACACTTATAAGCACTTTAAAATAACCCTCCACATGTTTTTGGACTGTGGAAGGAAACCAGAGTACCCGGAGAAAACCCATGGAAGCACAGGGAGCTCCATACACACCAGGAAACCAAACCTGGGACCTTGTGAGGCTATCATGCTATAATCACTACACCTCCATGCCGCCCTGCTGCTTGATTAATTTTATTTTTGACTTCTTTATTGAAAATTCTAGACTTGTCATGGATTTTGTATAGAATGTTTTAGCCTTAAAAGTTCCAGGCATTCTTTTGCACTGCACCCAAACACCAGATTTAAATAAAAAAGCAAACAAGCAATATATGTTAAGGATGTCTCTTAAGCTACAACTAAACATTCTATACTTTGCATTGCAAATGACTGAAAACACAAAACAAATAACTGTTTAGGTAAACAAATGTAAGAAGACCGACTGTCATCAACAAAAGAAAATAATGATAATAATTACTGTTATTGTTTCCAAGCCCACAATTTCTAATCATTTAACAATTAAACATTTATTAAATAAAAATGAATGTAATGTAGTTTTCACTGTTTAATTGATATCAGTGATATGAGAAATGACATAAACCAGTTGAAATACAGAGCACATGTAATTAAAAGTGGGTAACATTAACAACAGAAAAGTTTATTATAAATGTATATTGAGTGTAATTCCCAGCTCTGTTTGGAATATTTAACATAATGATGCACGCATGAGGATGGACAGGATTAGAAATGAGTTTATTAGAAGGACGGCACATTTAGGATGTTTTGAAGACAAGGTGAGGGAGGCTATGGTTGAGATGGTTTGGACATGTGCAGAGGCTAGTGTGGAGAAGAGTGATCCGCTGTGGTGACTTATAACGGGTGCAGCCGAAAGGAGAAGAAGATGCATGATGTCTGTTTGACACAATATTAAGTTATGAAATCTACAAGTTTATCTACAAAGTACCATTGTGTCCTGGTGGCTGTAATCTAAGCCAGACATGTTTATTATAGACTGAGATAAACATTGTTCTATTATAAATTAGATTTAATCATAATTTATTAGCACATGTGGGAATTTTTTTTTAAATTATATAAAAAAAGAAAATACCCATTAAAAATACATTTCTAAAAGTGGAAATGACAAATACATGTATGCATGTATGTATTTATATATAAATATTTTACAAACCAAACAGAAATAAAAGCATAATCAATCTTTTTGTGACTGATATAAACAGGAGCAGATGTAAACAGATGTCTGAAACTTTGATATTAAAGTATATTTGTAGTTTTCTAATGTATATTACTCTAACCCAATTCATATAAATTAAAATAAAGAAATTAAAGGAAAACTTAAAGTAGACTAAAATTAAGAGTATTAAGAGTTAACCAATGGGGCCAATTCAACACATACAAGGGATTTGTTATCTTTTGATCTTATTATTCTAACAGTTAACATTCATTCATTCATCTTCTAACACAGTCATTTCCTAATTCTGGGTCACGGAGGTCTATGTGTGATCATAGGGTTAAAAGGCAGGGGTACACCCTGGACAGGTCGCCAGTCAACAACACACACATACAAACTCAAGCATATGGGCAATTTAGAATCACCAATTAACCTAATGTACATGTTTTTGGACTGTGGGAGAAAACTGGAGTACCTGGAGAAATGCAGAGAGAACATGCAAACTGCACAGAACAACCCCGTACCCAGGAATTCAACCAGGATATTCTTGTTTGTTTCCAGTTCATTCCTTACAGTATATCATTTCTGTGTTGATTTGCTTATAAATCTAGATGATTCTAAATGTTCTTTGTCCTTAAAAAGACTTCACAATGTTTTCACAATTATTATAATGAAATGTAATTGAATATATGTGTATCTCACTCAAAATGACTCAACATGATCAAACTTGATACAGAATGATAACATTATAGGCTGAGAAGTATGTACAGTTTGTTTATGGTTCAATTATACTTTTCCTGTGAACAATATTTCCATCCTGGTGCACTCTCAAGGCCAAATTTATCTCTTTGGTTAAGCCATTGTTCATTAGTACCTGCTTGACCTAAGATGCAAAACCAGGGATACAAAACAGTCATTGATTATCTCATAGCAATACAACTCATCATGTATTTATGATGTTAGTTATGAGCTTTACACACTAAATAGGAAAATGAAATTGGAAAATTGATGTTGCAACAGACATTAATCCATGATCATAATTTTCATGAAAATTATATGTATATATGGACCTTTGTCTGATTTACCTTCTGTAAGATGAGTGAATGAGTAGCAGGATCAAACACATTATTGTCTCCTAGAATCTTCAGCCTCAGCACTTGCTTTTTTACTTTATACTCTATAAATCACACAACAGACAGCAAAGAGGAGGTTAATGATTAATTATTTTGTCTAGAAGGAGTTACACATGATTGTAAGACTTTGTAAAAAGAAACAAAAAACAAAATACTTACGTTGGTGACAAAAGAAATTGAACGGGTTGTTGCATACTTTATCTTCAATCAGGCTGTTAATAACAGCACCACAATTATTATAGTTTTCTGCATTATTTGGATAGCCAGGACGCCATGGAATTCCTAAAGCTTCCGAATCATTTGTCCAAAGCCAACTGTCTCTATGTATGCCAATCCAAGCCGTGCCACTGGTTAACAATAGGTTTGTTACTGTTCCAAGCTGTGTGCTATCTATTGGGAAGGCTAGCTCTACGTGATTTGCCCAACAGTATTCCTGAGCTTGGTTCCAGCTTGCTAAAGGAACTGTGATGGCAATAAACCCTCCAATTTTATCTGTAAAATAATAAAGCAACAAACATTTTTGAAATTGAACTATCATTAATCATATATCGGTTATTTTATGACTTTTATATCTTTCAATTAGTAAAACAGGGCGGCACGGTGGCGTAGTGGATAGCACAGTCGCCTGAACAACAAGAAGGTCCCGGGTTCGAATCCTGGGCGGGGATCTTTCTGTGCGGAGTTTTCATGTTCTCCCTGCACTTGCGTGGGTTTCCTCCAGGTACACCAGTTTCCTCCCACAGTCCAAAAACATGCAGATTAGGTGGATTGGTGAGTGTAAATTGTCCATAGGAGTGAATGGGTGTGTGAAAGGGTGTTTGTCTATGTGTTGCCCTGAAATGGACTGGCGATCTGTCCAGGGTGTACCCCCGGCTCTTGCCCTATGTGTTCTGGGATAGGCGCAGCAGATCCCAATGACCCCAAATTCGGGAATAAGCGGGTAAGAAGATGAATGAATGAATTAGTAAAACATGAATGCAAAAATTAAGCCATTTTGCTGTCATTTGATACAAAATCTGCAATATTACTGGATGGATTCTCTTTACTTTCATAAAATGTCTATAATACTGTATATAGATTTAAAAATGTTGGTTAACCATGTTTATCTTACCAGTAGCACATATGAAGGGTTTCAGGTCTGTGCAGGTAAAATCAGAATATAATCCACTTGATTCCATCGCAACACATGTTTGATTTCCACCCAAATTATCAGGTTGTCCAGAGATCCAGCTGTTTATTGGCATACTTGTTGCTGTTGTTTGACCATAATCGAGCCAATACCAGCTGTCAAATGGATTGTATAATCCAATCCAGCCAGCTACTGGTAAACCTTTTCTCTCTGCTTCAGCAGTCAATCTGTTCCAGTTATCAGCATTCTGCACCCAAGCTAAGTCTTCATGATTAGTTCTGCAGTAGTTTTTTGCATTATCCCATGTCTCTGGAGTCGTCACAAGAATATAATCAAGCCGAATAGTTTGGGGTTTGATTAAAGCAACACCTGTTCAAATATTCATATATTAAAAATAACCTTCATAAACAAATATCCTTGTTGTAGCAGTTGGAAGGACAATTGTGGAGAATATTAAAATGCAGTAACAATGAAATTTTGCATCACAATAGCTAAGGCCAACACTTATTTCCATGCTCGTACACACGCTTCAGTATAGAATACCATTGCTAAAGTTGGACTGAAAGAACGCAATTTTTTTTACTTTCTTGGATTGTATGTTCAACATCATTAACCAACCTTGCAAGTTAAAATAAGCCAAGTCCATACAGCAGTGTTTACAAGTTAATATAAACCTTTCTGTGATTATTGGAATTTTTGCAAATCTTTCTCTATAAATATTTTTACCCGGCATTGTGGTGAAAATATTTCATATTTCATTCTTCTGTCCTATCAATAATATACAGTGGGTACGGAAAGTTTTCACACCCCCTTAAATTTTTCACTCTTTGTTATATTGCAACTATTTGATAAAATCATTTAAGTTCATTTTTTCCATGATTAATGTACACACAGCTTTCCATATTGACAGAAAAACACAGAATTGATCACATGCTGGTTTATTAAAAAAAGAAAAACTGAAATATCACATGGTCCAAACTGTCTCTGAGCTCTTCAGCCAGTTCGTTTGACCTCATGATTCGCATTTGCTCTGCACTGTGTGCTGTAAGGTTTTATATAGACAGGTATGTGTCTTTCCTTATCAAGTGCAATCTGTATAATCAAACACAGCTGGACTCAAATAAAGGTGTAGAACCATGTCAAGGATCTTCAGAAGAAATGGACAGCACCTGAGTTAAAGACATGAGTGGTACAGTAAAGGGTCTGTATACTTAGGACCATGTGATTTTTCAGTTTTTCTTTTTTAATACATCAGCAAAAATGTCAACGATTCTGTTTTTTTTTCTGTCAATATGGGGTGCAGTGTGTACATTAATGAGGAAAAATAAATATAAATAATTTTTATTTGGAGTGACAAGGATGTACAGGATTAGAAATGAGTTTATTAGAGGGAGGTAGGATGTAGAATGTTTTGGAGACAAGTTTGAGATGGTTTGGACAAGTGCAGAGGAGGGACATTCAGTATATTGGTAGAAGAAGGCTGAGGATGGAGGTGGTGGGCAGGAGGATAAATGGAAGGCAAAGGAGAAGGTTTATGGATGTGATGAGGGAAGATATGCAGGTAGTTGTGGTGAAAGTGGCAGATATAGAGGACATGGTAGTTTGGAGAAGAGTGGCGACACCTAACGGCAGCAGCCGAAAGGAGAAGAAGAAAGAAATGATTTTAGCAAATGGCTGCAATATAACAGTGAAAACAGTGAAAAAGTTAAGGGAGTCTGCATACTTTCCGTACCCAGTGTACAGTGATCCCTCGTTTTTCGCGGTTAATGGGGACTAGAACTTTCCGCGAAAGCTGTGTATGCGGGTTACTGTACAAGAATGTTTTAAATATGTAATCCACTCGTACTCTTATTGGTCGATGTCACACCGG
>JAOTRA010079561.1:0-13092 GCA_026260255.1 Pseudolaguvia tuberculata | reverse complement strand
GTGTGTGTGTGTGTGTGTGTGTGTGTGTGTGTGTGTGTGTGTGTGTGTGTGTGTGTGTGTGTGTGGCCTTTTGATGGACTCTCAACCCGTCAGAATGTATTGTGGGTTCACAGGGTCTGCTAGAGCTTATCTCAGTGCGCATAGAATGAAAGGCAAGGATAGACCCACATATGCACTCGTATGAGCAATATAAATTCAACATACTGTACATTTTTGGACTGTGGGAGGAAACCGGAGTACCTGGAGAAAACCCACACAAGCACAAAGTGAAAATGCAAACATGAGTTCTAGTTGAGGTAGGTTGAAGAGGTTGAAGTGGTAGCTCAGTGATTATGGTTTTGGACTGCTAATTAAAAATTAGGTTTAATTTCCAGCACCATAAGGTAGCCACAGTTGAACTCTTGATTGAGGCCTTCAATCCATTTACACCAAATGCACAACAACGTTGTGGAAAGTTGCCTTTCCACAATGTATGACACTATCAAATTATAAAGTAACTTTGAGAACAAACAAAGCACTTAAAAAATAAAAGTACTAATTGGTTCTTGGTCAGATGTCTGTGCAGTACAAAAGCTGCTTGAGACTATGAAACATATGTGAGTGGTGCTTTTAGGCCAAACTGGGGTCAATATACACTATATTGCCAATAGTTTTGGTTCCCTGAGGATCAGCTCCATATGTGGTTCCTCTCCAAACTGGAAGTCCTCAGTTGGTCTAGAATGTTTGTTGTATATTGCAGCATTACATTATTCCTTCACTAGAATAGACTCTAACACTGTTCCAGCATGACAATGAACCTGAGCACAAAATCCCTGACCTCCATGCTCGGTTATTATCAGGATGAAAAACCAACAGTGTTCCATACAAAGTCCTGATCTTACCACCACTGAACCCCTTTGGGATGAACTGGAATGGCAACTGACTCTCCCCAGACCTCCTTACCTGACATTAGTGTCTGCTCTCACTAATACTGTTGGAGTTGAATGAAGAGATATCTCACATTCAAGCACAACATTGGACTTTTTACCAGAAGACTGAAGCTTCATCCTATAGTAACAATGAGAATCAATCTGAAAGATGTTGAAAATTGCATGTGTTTGTGATGCTCAGGTGACCAAAAACTATAGTGAATATATAGTATAGTGATTCACACTTTTCTCCACATGGGTCTGAGCTTTTTAATAAAAACAGGTTTTTGCTTTTTGGAAAAAGTTCATGTGACATCACTAAAAAAACAGGGCAAGAATTTGGAAAGGTTACATACATGTGACAATCACTTCTATGGCCTAAAAAACACAAATACGGGCATATTTCAGTGTTCTGAATTAAATTAAAGTGCTGGATTCTGATTGGTCAGAAAGTTTCTCTGGTGTACAAAGATGGTTATGGTAAATGTATGGAAGGAATATCCAATGATAGGCTTTGAGTTTTTCTCTTGAAACACTTGGAGATATCAGCTGAAGCTACTTGAATTGATCTCCTTTGTACGCCTGAAATTAAGTGTTACTCAGTGGCCTGACATTGGCAGCTTGGTGGTAAAAGAAATTGAAGCAATTATAGTCTGCAATAACAATAAGCAATTTAACACCTTCACTACTTTCTCCATTCTGCTCTGTTAAACTGTGATCTGTATTAAATCATGATGTGTGTAAGATCTTTAATCATCGAGCTTGACTTTATGAACCTCACAAAGCAAAGAACATCTGAGATCTTTCTTCTATAATGTATTATGTATGAATAAGAATCCATTATGAATGTATTCGTGGGTGGATTGATTTTGATGGACTTTAGTAGCATACTGAGAGGATTAGCAATCATGTCATCAATCATGTTTCCATATTATAATTTTTTTTTATGAATAACTCAAACCTTTAACCTCAGTTAAAAAAAAAACCTGATGTGTTTAACCTTCATGATTGAAATCAAACTCCTGATCTTCCAATTAGTAGTTCAACACAGGCCCGGTTCTTGCCAACCATAAAAGCTAATGTGGAATTTAGCTAAAACTTCAACATACAGTAACATATAAGTGTACATTAATTACGTGCCATTAATTACAACCGAGCAAAAACGGAAAACGATTTTGCATTGTGATTAGCCAGGGATTTCTACAGTCTTCAAATTACTCCACGCAGAGGCTGCATAAGACCATTTTTATCCTATCACAAATCCTACAAAAGAAAATAAAAACATTTTTGTATACTGCTGTCTTTACCAAATTTTCATTAGGTGGGCAATACAGGGTTCCTGTATATGGCGTCTGCCTATGCCTTGTGCCAACCTTGACCAAACACCTTAACCATTGTGCTACCATTTTTCTTGTGAACAGTAGATAGGACATTAGTGATAGGGCAGTAGTGGCTCAAATGGTTAAGGCACAGAGAAAGAACGTAAGTTCAAGTTCCATCACCAAGTCTGCTCATTTGTTGTGTTCGTCTAGTGGTGCCATATCAACTCATAATCTCATGATCGGCTGCAACCATCTGAGATACGTACAGGAAACCCACTCATGGTGGTAGAATGTCATGGATGTCCTGTTTCCATCTATATACTTGCTTGGTCTCTAATCATAGAAGAGAAACCAACAGTTCCATAATGTAAATAATCATTTGAACTAAATGAGATTTTGGGCTACTCTACCCACATCATCTTCTTTTCCTTTCAACTGCTCCCGTTAATGGTCACCACAGCAGATTGCTCTTCTTCACACTACTCTGTCCTATTCATCTATAATAGTCCTATTAACGCTCCCTTTCACTCTTGCAGAAACTCATCTATCACAAATCACTCCAGGCACTCCACCCTACCTGAACTCTTTTCTTCACTTCTCTAACATACTCCCCACATCTGATCTCTATTATCATAATATCCAGGAAGTGAACAGCAAATATGGTATGTCTTTCAAAATTCTTGGTGTATATAAAACAAATCAATGAGACATACACTGATGACCCGCTGCTTACACGGAGAGTTTGCAGTATGCAATGATTACCCACTGTGCTATTCCCTAATGCATTGAGACCAGTGTGAAAGAGCTGCCACAGTCAAAAGTAATGGAATGCAGGATTTCGTTTTCCCTACTACATATATATACTGTCAATTAAATGGAACAAGTATTCACATGCAGTGGATACTGAATCAAATTCACCTGGTACTGCAGTAGGTACTGAATGAAATTTCATCAGCAATAAATGCCTTGCGATAAGTATAAAGGCGAATAGCGCATGTTACCTGCCCGATTGGCTGTTCTTTTGCGTCGACTTTACCTATGTTTTCATTCATTCATTTACAAACCCGATTCCAAACAAGTTGGGACACTGAACAATTTGAGAATAAAAACAGAATGCAATGAGGTGGAATTTTCAAGTTTCAACATTTTACTCACAGTAAAATAAATGTCAAATGTTGAAAGTGAGACATATTGAAATGTCATGGCAAATATTGACTCATTTTGGATTTCATGAGAGTTACACATTCCAAAAAAGTTGGGACAGTTAGCAAAAATGTACATATAAGAACTAGCTGAAGGACCAATTTGCAACTTATTAGGTCAATGATTGGGTATAAAAAAAAAAGAGTGTCACAGTGGCAGTGTCTCTCAAAAGTCAAGATGGGCAGAGGATCACCAATTTCCCCAATGCTTCGGTGAAAATATCAGAAAGGAGTTTTTCAGAGAAAAATTCCAAAGAGTTTGAAGTTATCATCATATACAGAGCGTAATATCATTCAAAGATTCAGAGAATCTGGAACAATCTCTGTGTGTAATGGTCAAGGCCAGAAGACCATACTGGATGCCCATGATCTTTGAGCCCTTAGAGTACAAAATAATTTCAGTGAACATAATTCGTCATTGCCGGCTATAACTCTATAGGTCAATAAAGAATCCATATCTAAACATGATCGACAAGCTCAGGCGTTTTCTCTGTGCCAAGGCTGGTTTAAAATGGACTGTGGAAAAATGGAAAACTGTGGTCAGAATAAAAATTTTAAATTCTTTTTGGTAAACTGGGCTGCCATGTTATCCAGATTAAAAAGGACAAAGGACAACCCAAGTTGTCAGCGCTCAATCCAGAAGTCTGCATCTCTGAAGGTATGGGGTTACACGAGAAAAGGCACCATCAATGCTAAAATGTTCTCCCATCCAGTCTCTTTCAGGTAGATTGACAATGCCAGACCACATACTGCATCAATTACAACACCATGGCTGCGTAGGAGAAAGATCTGGGTACTGAAATGGCCAGCATGCAGTCCAGATCTTTCACCCATAGACGAAGACAGTTGAACAGCTAGAAGCCTGCATTAGACAAGAATTAGAAAGACATTCCTATTCCTAAAATTCACCAACTTGTCTCCTCAGTCCCCAGATGCTTGCAGATTGTTATAAAAACTTATTTTTCACTTAAAATGATACAATTTTTCAGTTTAAACATTTGATATGTTATTTAAACTGAGACCTTGTTGTGAGGTGACAGTGCTAACCATTCCATGCTTATAAGTGTAACGGGTATGTAATACTCGGATCCATAGTGCAGCTACTCTTTTATTAACATAAATCAGAACACAAACAAAACAAACACTGGAGACGGCTGTAGCAAAAAACGAACATAAACGGAACACTCGAGTATAAACAAAACTATACGGTCCTCGGCGGTAACCACAGTACTTAGCTTCAAGTAGAATTTTCATAAACACAGTCCACGGCAGTTTCATGCATGCGTACATAAACAATAACTCGCTTTAAATAATGCGTCATCGCCCTGGAGCCATTTTGTTTCCAGGACGACAACGCTATGGAAAGGGGGCGTGGCACAGACAGCTTCATTACAGTAGCCCCCCCCCTTAAAAGTCCAAACTAACCAAAACACAAAAGGTAAACCCCTCCTCTGCCCGGCTCACCAAACAAGGTACACACAACAAAACAAAACAGGGGAGACAGACAGACACACAAAGAACCCCCGAAGGCCATGGAGGAATCCCCGGAGGCCACGGAGGAACCCCCGAAAGCCACGGAGGAACCCCAGAAGGCCACGGAGGAACCCCCGAAGGCCACGGAGGGACACCAGACAGGAACTCAAAGGGGCCCAAAGGGACACCAGAAAGGAACTCAGAGGGGCACAAAGGGACTCAAGAAAACTCAGAGGGACCCGAAGGGACCCGAGGAAACTCAGAGAAGGCCGAAGAGGCCCGAGAGCACCCAGTGAGGGACTTAAGGGGCCGAGGAGACTCAGTAAGGGCCTTAAGGGCCCAAGGAGACTCAGTAAGGGCCTTAGGAAACTCCATTAAGGCCAACGGAGCCTCAGTAGGGGTCGTGAGGGACTCGAGAGGGTCTGAGGGGACCGAAGGAGGCTCTGGAGGTACAGAGAGGAGCCCTGAAGGGACAGAGAGGGACCCAGAAGGGACAGAGATGGACTCTGAATGGACAGAGAGGGACCCTGAAGGGACAGAGAGGGACCCTGAAAGAACAGAGAACACAGAAGACAACACAGGAGACATCAAAGACACAGTCAAAAGTTCGTGTGATGAAGTAGATGACGAAAAAGATGAAATCCCAGTCGAGGGGGGAGAGGAGGACAAGGACTCTGTGGAGGACGAGGACTCTGTGGAGGACAAAGACTCTGTGGAGGACTCAGACGCAGACGCTGACAAGAGCTCAGATGCAGACGCTGACAAGAGCTCAGATGCAGACGCTGACGAGAGCTCAGGTGCAGACGCTGACGAGAGCTCAGATGCAGATGCAGACGCTGACGAAGCTTTTCTCCATAAAGGGTGACTCTGGGCGAGACCCCCGAATCCAGTTTGCTTGCGGGGCCCCAGATCAGTATCCAGGACCTGGGACATCAGGCGGGGTCGTGGCTCTGGGGCGGCCTCAACTACTGTGAAGTGAGCCCAGTAAAAAGCTGCACTCAGGGATGCTGGGCTGGAATCATCATTAACATAAGGAGAGACGGTGTCCTCCATACTGCCACGAATCCGGGTAGCTATAACTAGCAAGACCTCCTCCTCGGTGCCAGGAGTAAACGCCTTTAAGAGCTGAGCGAGGAGGAAGTCATCATCCCAATTCAGACGCAGGTTAATGTCCCATACCAAGTCCACCGCCTCCAGTGCTTTCTCTCCTAAACGTAAAAAAATGAACGTGCACCTTTTTTTTATCCTCTTGACGCTGAGACACATTGAAGGCGTCTGCCACATCAGTAGTGGATCTGGTCTACAGCCTCTTGATAATTAACACTTTAGTCTCAGGATGAATTTTAGGCATGTTTGCAGAGGTAATGTTGCAGTTGATGTGAAGGTCTAGTGTGCTGAGGTTCTTTTTATACACACCTGAGACCTCATTGATCCATTATTAGTCGCAGGTGAAGCTCATATGGTAAGGCGACAACACTTATGTCTCTGCAAAAATGGACTGAATGTGCTTTACAAAGCTGTGAATATTAGAATACTTTTTAACAGTTTTGCTTTGCACTGAATCATTATTACAAACGCTGTTAGGATTAAAATGAGCCATTTCTTGTAAAATAAAAAAAATCTTGATTAGATATATGTCAGTGGCACTTCAGGTAGCGGGAGGGGGGACTTTGATCAGGGATAAGGAGCGCACCCAAACAAAGGATCAACAGGTTGAAATAGTCCATTTTATCATCCTTGTTAGAGAAAAAGAAAGGACAAAACACAAGATCTAGATTACAAGTTACCAGACTTGACTAGACAAAGCAAAATGAGACGAGATTAAAAACTGTAATATAGAGCATAACAAGGCGAAACAAAAACACGGGGGGAAAAAGGCGAAAAAGAAGGCGATGATTCAACAACCAAGGAGAATGCGCCACCGGCCTAAAAAGGTTGCATAATTAATGCGCGGCAACGAGACTCAGCTGAGATCGGAGACGCTCATTACCAAGGGGGCGTGACACTGTACTTATAGTTATAACCTAGAACATTTCACAATTGATGCAGATACAATTCCATAAAACAGTGTAAAAAAGTCTTGTAAAAATCTTGAAGCAGACCGGCCTTGAGACCTTAGAGGTGGAACAAGTCGTGCAGTGCTGGAGGATATGAGGGAGTGAGCTATGTGTGCCAGGCAAGCAGAGATCCTTGCAGAAGCTGTGGTAGTAGATGGGGGAAAGGAAAGAACAAGTCATCAGCATAGCAATGTAAGTGAACCCATATGAAGAAATGACCTTGCTAAGTAAGTGAGTGTAAATGGAGAAAAGGAGAGGCCTTGGGGGTCTGCATGTAGCAGACGTGGTTCCTCTTCATTTTACCTGATATGAACAGCCTTCCAAGTAGGAGGTTGTTCTGTGTGAGGACAGTTGATTATAAACAGTACATTCAAGTACATTTTAGAAAGAAAAGACAGAAGTGATACCAGTCTGTAGTTGCTGATGTCAGAAGTGTTTCCATCTTCAGGATTGTAATAAATAGTGCGCTGTTGGAAGCCCTTGATACTTGACCTGAAGTTATTGAAGCTATTGATTATTGCCGAAATAAGATCAGGAGAGATGGCCTAGAGCAGTGTTGAGGGTAGTGGGTCCAATAGAGAGGTGGTGGATTTGCATGACAATATGATTTGTTGAACTTTGTCTGAATGGTTATGGGGAATACCTGTCGAATTGGTGAAAGTCTTGCAGATTTGAAAGAAGCAAAGTCTTCTGCAGACAGGGAGGATGGAGTTGGTGGAGCTGGAAGAATTAAAAGTGATGAGAAGGTCTTGTGAAGCTTGCAAGGGTCATTTGATGAAGCTTCAATTTTCTCTTTGTAGTATGTGGTCTTGGCCAAAGTTACGTCTGAGGAGAGGAGAGTGTGATAGGCGGTAAGATCAGCTGTGAGGTTCGATTTCTTATCTCTGCTGTTCTCAGTTTCCTATTGCGGTTCTGCAACACCTCCGACAGTCAAGGAGCAGCACAAGAAGTCTTCCTAGGTTTGAGAGACAGAGGACATAGAGAATCAATGGTTGAAGAAAGTGTGGAAAAAGAACATGTACATGTTCCAATTGGTGCAGTCAAAATCCTGGAGAGCAGGTTTTAACCTATTTTAGAACCGGTTATGAGCGTTTAATGACCAGTCTGTATGCTGCAATCAGCATAACAGTGATGTCATCTGAGAATCTAAGGTGGGGGGAGGGACTCTGCCCGGTACGCAGCGGCAACATTCGTGTAAACATGTTTGCTCCTCTCAAAGTCCACATGTTGGTAGGGAGAACAGCTTTGAGATTTATATGGTTGACATATCCAGCAATTTAAAAAATTCATTAGGGTGAGCATTTTGTAGCTTGCCGTACAGCACACTAAGAACTTCCTTAGCATTAGCACTACGTGGAATGTAAACCATGATAATGAAAATGAAGGTGAATTCCTGTGGTAAATAAAACTGTCTTAAAACAGACATCCATTGACGATGAGCAGTATTTAGACACAAGCACAGGGTTCTTACAGCATTCCGTTTTGATGTAAACACACACACAACCACCGCAAGTCTTACCAACCTGAACTACATTCCTATCGGCACAAAACACGGTTAGCCTGGTTAGCTTAATAGTGCCATTCGGAACTCTGTCGCTAAGCCGTGTCTCCATAAAAACGTAAATACATCAGTCTCTTTTAGTGTATTACACCGGAGTCTGATGTAGTCCAGTTTATTATCCAGTGAGCAAACATTAGTCAGTGTGATGGAGGGGAAAGCCGGCCAACTAGGGTTTGTTTTTTGCTTAGCACGGATACCCAGTGCATCAGGCAACGCCGTGGTCTGAGTGCTTGGTCCTCGCAGCAAGCCAAGGTCACGGAGTATGTCCAGTGTTCATCATGCATACTGGTTGCTGCATGACTTTTATATTATATATTTTATATTATATGTTATATTGGAGTCGTATGGTCGTACATTTAAACACCATGGTTTTCAATGTCTATACACTGTTTTAGCTATATCGTCAGAATAGCATCATTTTGGACATGGAGAGGCCGCTGCGTGCTACTGACATGCCACCATCTTGGAGCTTTACACAGCATAGCTACAACTATACACTTCACACATAGCAAAGTTACACTACACAATTCAAACAGAGCTGACCTACAAAGTCCCACGCACTTCATGCAGGTCTGATGCGGTTTTGTGGGCAGGTGTTTTTGCTTTTTTATCAGCTAAATTGCTGCTGCATTCCTGATGTATTTGCAGTCAATTTCAGGCCGTCAGAAATGCATGTCTGCTAACACGCCGAGTGCTGTGATGAAAAAAAAAGCACAAACAGTTTAAAGTCCCTACGCGGTAGATAAACACCAGGAGACTGAGTTCGCATTCCTTCATCGTTAAGCTTTAAAAAATCTGAGAGAATGAAAAAAAACAAAGAGAGAGAGAGAGACAGAGAGAGAAAAGCTAAAGTACATATCAGGACATTTCATTATTTAAAAAAATAAACAGCTGTTATATTCGTAAAAATCTCAGTCCAAACTTCACTATAATTAACATTTCACTAATTTGCAAATTTAAATCATAGCATCGTAAGATTATTTGCTTGCTATACTAAAAAATTGCATTGCCACAGACACCATTGCACAGACACACCCCAGAAGTGGCAAGAACATTGCTATGGTTACTGTGTGTATGTCTACATACCATATTTTATTCAGTGCCTAGCGCATTGTATTTAGTATGTACCGCATTTAATCCAGTACCTACAGCATTTGAGCCAGTATTTGATCCATTAGCTACTACATTTGAGCCATTTCATCCAGTATCTACTGCATTTGATCCAGTACTTAATGCATTTGATCCATTTCTTAATGATTTTGATCCAGTATTTGATGCAATTGATCCATTTACCTACCGCATTTGATCCAGTATCTAATTTTTTAAACCAGTACCTCACAGATTTCATCTACTGCATTTGATTTAGCACATATTTCATTTGATTCAGGACCTAATGAATTTGATCCAATTGATACACTAACTACCGCATTTGATCCAGAATTTACAGCATTTGATTCAGTGCCTACCACATTTCATCCTGAATCTACTGCATTTGACCTCATTATATTCATTATCTACAGCATTTTATGCAGTACCCACTGCGCTTGATCCGGTAATTCTGTGATCTGGTAACTACTACATCAGTACTTATTGTATTTAATTCTGGACTTATCACATTCATTCATTCATTCATTCATTCATTCATTCATTCATTACCTTGTTCTTTAGGGTGCACCAGCGCACATAGGGTGAAAGGCAGGGGTACAGTACACGCTGGTTTTGATTGACAGTATATCTAATATGTGTAGTAGGAATAGCAATCTGGACCTACTACTAACCTACTTCCACAAATATTTTCTCTTGTTTAAAACTTAAAAGATGTCCTGCCTTCCATTACTTTTGACAGCGGCAGCGCTTCCACGCTTGTCTCGTTGCGTTGTGCACAGTGTACATCAAGGATTTCGACACACTATATTTTCTTCTCGCCTACTGGATATTATGGTGGAAGAGATCAGAGGCGGGTAGAGTAGCCAAAAAGCTTATTTAATATGAGTACAAATACTTAGAAATACGTGAAAATAATGACGATGCATAAACAGTAAAAGGATTAGTAAGACGAGTCAAGTAGTGAGCAATTTACTTTGGATATGATTAAGTACTGAATGCTGAAAAAATACAAAGAGTCACTACATGAAATAAAGAAAGAATAACGAATATTGGGCGGTGCAGTGGCATGGTGAATAGCACAATCACTTTCTGTGTGGAGTTTGCTTGTTCCCCTCACACTTACATGGGTTTTCTATGAGTACTCCGGTTTCCTCCAAAACATGTCCATTCGGTTGATTGATTCAAAATAAATTGCCCATAGGAGTGAGTGTGAGTGTGTGTGGCTGTTCACCCTGCAATGGACTGGTGATCTGTCCAAGGTGTATCGCTCCCTCTCGCCCTTTGTACACTAGGATATGCTCCAGCAGACCACTGTGACCCCGAATTAGGGAATATGTGTGTTGGATGATGAATGAATGAATAAAGAATATTTAGTCATATGGAAAACATTACAGTTTCAGTCGTTGGAGTGTATAAATTGATTGAATGTGTGTTTCGGTCTCTACTGACAGGTTTTATGTTCATACCTCAGGCAAACGCGGCCTATGGCGTGACTCGGAACATGATGAAAACTCACTAGTGAAAGTTGGTTAAAAGTAACAAATCACATTTACTGACGTTGCTGTAATCAAGTAGATTTTTTGTGTATTTCTACTTTTTAAAGTACTAAATGTACAATTTTACTTTTACTAAGTATATGAGTAAAACAATTCAATGAAATTCTCAACCCTGAAACTACTGCACTGATTGATAGATGCTTGAGAGCATACACAGAGGTGCTAAGTCAAAAGAAAAAAGGTGGAGATGGACAAGACAGACATAAAGGATTGCAACCCAGCTGGAAGTGCAATCCTGCGAAATTCTTAGAAAACAAAGCTCTGGCTATTTTTATACT
This sequence comes from Pseudolaguvia tuberculata, assembly GCA_026260255.1. NCBI lineage: Eukaryota > Metazoa > Chordata > Actinopteri > Siluriformes > Sisoridae > Pseudolaguvia > Pseudolaguvia tuberculata. Next base: position 1,628 of record JAOTRA010079561.1, on the reverse strand, counting down.
ACTATCTTGAAAGGCAACAGTTTTGGTCCCTGGAATACTGAACTGCAGCAAGAAGCTCAACATCAAACCTGCAGAAGCATGTTGAGGCATGTTAACGGAGTTACTGTAAAAACAACCAGTTTGAGATTTAAAAAAATTAATAAATACAAAAAAATGTTACTCAGTTAATTTTAAGATACTTTTTACTAAAATGTAGTAAAATAATAAAGTATTCTTAATTAAGCAGAATATTTAATTTCTTCTTTCCACTTCTCTTTAAAAATCGGCTTGAATGAGAGTAACTTTTAAAACCTAGTCAAATAAATCTAATAATTTAATTATAACATTCATTCATTCATTCATTCATTCATTCATTCATTCATTCATTCATCTTCTTACCTAATTCCGGATCATGGGGGTCTACTGAAGCCTATGTCAGCGCACATAGTGCGAGAGGCAGGGGTACACCCTAGCATGTTGCGCCTGTAAAGTTTGGCAATCTGTCCATTACTGCCATTTAAATCCATTCAAATTATAAAAACCCTCAGAAAAGGGCAATATAAAGAAATTTAAAGATGATTTGTGAGAGGAGGGGGGCAGAAAAACAGGCACAAGAATTTTTTCTTCCTTCAATTTTTATTTACATTTCAGATGTTTGGTTTGTACAAGGTAAGTATCAAATAGAAAACAAACAAACCAATGAAGACGTGGAGCTGGAGGTAGTTGTGGAGCTCTTTGGAGTAAACAAACAGTAAATAAGGGACTCGAATACATCTTTATACCAACACTGCCAGGGCCATGCTTCAGTGGCTGATTTGCTGAAGAACCTGTTGAAAAATTCATGCACTTGAGCGATATATTTATCTCAGGCCAGATAGGAAGTGGGTGAGTGTTACCGTTCCTGAATTAACTACAGAAAAACTATTGTGACTACAAACTATTGGCAATATTTATATTTTTAATTATATATTGGTCTGATGTGGGGGGGCAGTTAGGGGACAATTAGAGACAATATTTAAACTTAAATGTAAAGGAGTCAGTGATTCACCAGCTTTACACATTCGACACAGTATACAAATAATGATGGAACACTAATGATAAAACAATGCCACCAAAAAGAAAGAGAGAGCGGGAGAGAGGGTTACCAGAAACTGGGTAACTGCCAAGCTTGAGCAATGCATTTAACCAATCACATTGTCGAATGAGTTATCTTTCTGTAGGGTTTTAAACAATGCATAGGCATTGATGTTGATTTCATGGACAGATCAGATGTAATTTTTCTCACCACCAATACATTGGTCATAATTTTCCATGATTCAAGCTGTCAAAGCATCAAAAGCAAGACTTACCTTTAAGACCCAGCATAACAATCCCAAGAGCAAATAATTAGAAACAAAAATTACAACAAGGGGGGCAGTGTGGAGGTGCAGTGGATAGCACGGTCGCTTCATAACAAGAAGGTCCCGGGTTTACTTCCTGGGACGGGGAGCTTTCTGTGCAGAGTTAGCTTGTTCTGCGGTTTCCTCCCACATTCCAAAAACAAGCAGATTCGGTCGATTGGTGATTCTATAATGTCTATAGGAGTGAATGTGTGTGTGTGTGTGTGTGTGTGTGTGTGTGTGTGTGTGTGTGTGTGTGTGTGTGTGTGT